>CM031582.1:1354463-1490879 GCA_018467065.1 Ephestia elutella
TATTACAACACTAGTGCGGTAATGTGAAGTAAAAATGCAAGTCGTATAAAATTCGTATAATTATTTTAGCCCCCCACGGCAACAGCGCCGAGCCAGCCCCTGATGTCGGCGACGCCACTCATCCCCACCGGTGGGACCAGTACCACCATGGGGGCTCTTGGGTTCCCAAGCACCTTCCGGGCCCAGGTAAGAGATATAGGTAAGATAGGTAGATAGATAGGTAAGACCTTCATATCTTGACAACATTGTAAATTATTTTTTTTATTAAAGACTAGGGTTTTTGCCCGCGGCTTCGCCTCCGTGAATTTCTCTCGGGATCAGAACAGTTACCTTTTCCCGGGATGAAAGGTACCCAATGTCCTTCTCAGTACTTCAAACTGGCTTTCGCAGTGGAATGCAGAAATTTCAGGAAGATTGTAATCCAGTAGATAAAGCGTGAAGAGGTAACAAAACAAACAAACTCACTTTCGCATTTATAATATTAGTTAGAATTAGGATGGGTTTGCTCTTGACCACAATTTTGCTCGGAGGACAGAGATGAGGTCTACGATGTAACGAGCTTACCCAAGAAGCAGCCCTATTCACTCTGGTTTTTAAGAGAGTCAGGTTGTATGTGATCGGGAACACAGACGCAGGCAGGGAGTTCCATTGCTTCGCCTTCGCAAAATGACGTTCCGAAAATGCTAGGTAGTTTTTTAGCTTTGAGACTTTAATACACTGATATGATAATTAGTTACCGACTTAAAAAAGTGCCTTCTTGGAAGGTCTAGTTTCAATATTTTTTTTTTATTAAATATTCCACCAGATGTCAGCACTTATGAGTAAAGACAGACATCTTGATAAAAACGATTGTTACGCTACTTTTGACAAATCAGAATATTGCTGCTGGGAGTTATGGGAAACTTTGAATCTGATATGAGATCGGACTTTCTTTTTAATTAAGGTTATGCCTATTCCTTTTGCATAATTTTAACTGTTTTTCAATTAATATAATTTTTGGTAACAAAATGTTAATTTTTTTGGATATATAAAAAAAAGAATATGATTCATTTCTCATTTCTTAAATATTTAAAAATAAACTTTATTTTACTACTTATAAGGTTCAATTTTAAATATTTAGGAATCAAATTGATCATTTTGTGATTTGTCAAAGTGGCCTTCTTAGACACCTTGTTCAGTTGTGCGCTGCTTATTGTGGGCCTTTGAGGTGAGATGTATATATCACCACTATTACTATACATCTACGTTATCTATATTTAATCCGTAATACATCAGTGTTTATTCAACATTAATTGGTTTCACTCATCCTAATAACACTTTTTTTTAGACTTATTCCACCCTATTAAATAGGACCTGATCGTACATTGTCCGCCAGGAGTGGCCCACATGGAGTGTGGTGACGCCGGCGGAACAAGCGCAGTACTCGGCGCAGTTCCTGGTGGC
Organism: Ephestia elutella; assembly: GCA_018467065.1. Taxonomy (NCBI): domain Eukaryota; kingdom Metazoa; phylum Arthropoda; class Insecta; order Lepidoptera; family Pyralidae; genus Ephestia; species Ephestia elutella. Next base: position 1,355,907 of record CM031582.1, read on the forward strand.
GGACGCGGACCGGGACGGGTTCGTGTCCGGCGCAGAGATCAAGCAGACCTTCCTGGACACAGGGCTGCCGCAGGCGACGCTCGCGCACATATGGTGAGTTTCTTTATTATCCAGTGTGTGGCCGCCTGTGCAGCCACTCTTCAGATTCGCTCAGGTGCTGGTGAGGAGACTGGATCTTGATTCAATTACAACAAAAAAAAAAAAATGTTCAACTTCGTTTTCAACTATGTAATCATTCTTCTATTTGTGAGATTGGCTTCTTTAGTTCATAAGTGGTAACCTATTGTAGTTTAAATGTCTGTTGGTCTTCCTAATAAATAAAATAAAAAATTACCACCGCTTCGCGCACCACTATGGTGATTTGGGGTGTAACCACGGACGATATTCAAAGAGGACGTGGCCTAATGACATTTCTCTAAGAAAATTTGTGTGACGATACGCGGGTGGAAGACGGTTTGGACCGATTCAAATCCTACCTGTGTCACATGAGTTTGTAGACCAATCTGACTCATGTATGGTAGTTTTCTCATAGACCACCACCTGCTTCCGGTGAAAGAAAACATCGTGAGGAAACCTTTACATTGGCTGACTGTTTAGTTTACTAGTGTGTATACGTCATGTCAGATTCCTTTAGGCGACTTGAATAAAATCTTACACCAGTGTTTTTTTTTTGTTAACCCACTCAATAAAAAAGTCATAAAGCACTGAATTTCCAGAATTCAAAAAAAAATATCTATATGTTTTTATAATATTATGATGATTTATAAACCTCCACAACGCTTTATAATTTAAAAGAGAAATCATTCAAAGCCTTAATTATACAAAACGAAACAAAAATTTAAAAAACACGGAAGCTCACACTCAATTCGTAGTTGAGCGAGAAATGACATAAGCCCCGCCCCTTGACGTGACGTTCGGTGCACCATTGACTGTAACAGTGCATTATTCGATACACCGGATCTTCTTTGTATTTCGTCTGTGGGTGCGACCAAACTGATCCTTGGGGAATCGGCTTTAGCCAATCGGACTAACCTTATCTATCACAGGGCTGTGGGTCATCCACTTGGCCCAGCCTCCCAGTGCCTGATGACCAATGGCACCCCTTTGGACCCACCTGAGGTGCCACTCTATTGTTACGTCACTAGTTCTGGGCACCTGTAGCGCGGGGGCCCCGTATAATTGATACGGCGGTAGCTACGTCTGCACAGAGATTTCTAACCTTTTTGTGATGTAAATAAGTCTATTGGCGTGGCTTGCCTGTAAAATCGGGTCGAATGCCGTGACGGAAAATGGTGTGACCATCGTGCTATCGATGTTCAGATGTTTTTGCATCTGCCGGGCGTCTCATGACGGTTAACTTTTTCACATAGACCTGTACGAAGGGTGTGCGTAATAGGTTATAAGAACATGTTAGTTTCATAGATTTTGCGGGGAATTTCCGATTTGTGTCCGCGTAGAGGTTTTAATTTTCACCTATCTCCTAATAATAAAAATAATCAGGACAACCAAGTCACGAAGAAAAACAAGACACAAATTACAGCTTTAATGAAACCGCTAAAAATGCCGGATACAAGTTCAAGCTCTACGAATCAAGCTCTTTCACCAAGATTATAGCAACTAACGGAACCCTCTCCACCACACCACCCAACACGGCCGGTCACCGCGGGGACGAAATTCAATTCAATTTATTCATAAAACAATATAAATTGTATGCGAATTACATTTTACGAATTACATTAATACACCCGATGACATTCTAATTACGCCACATATTATCAAACAAATAATGTCATCTTAAAAAAATAAAGAAAAAAAAAACACGGTCAAACGAAACCCGACAATCGGTTTTCGTTTGACTACAACCCTCCAATAAAAACTGAAAGGACAACATACAAAAAGAAAAATCAAAATTATTATTTGAAATTGGATACAATTGGAGGAGGCCTCTACCCTAAAGGGGTTCTCATTCGAGAAAAAAGAAAAAAAAAAAAGGTGCATAGCTAGCTTGATCGAGTTGTACTACTGGATCATGCCTCAGTTGAAGAAAAAATACACTACGCGAAAAGAAGCGACACTTAAGCATGTGTGCCGTAAAATCGCTTTCGGCTATGTATGGGTGGCTAGATGTGCACGGGGGTGTTGAAAGGGTAGCGGGACGTGGTGTCAACCTCAACCAGATGTTTGTTTATATATTTAGCTCGCAGAATACAATAAATTAATAAATTTACTTTCATTACATTTGAAAAAAAACAAAAAGAAATTTAAAACAACATCTTCTCTCAGCCGAAAGACGTCCACTGCTGGACAAAGGCCTCCCCCAAGGATTTCCACAACGACCGGTCCTGCGCTGCCCGCATCCATGCGCATCCCGCGACCTTCACCAGGTCGTCGGTCCACCGAGTGGGAGGCCTGCCAACACTACGTTTTCCGGTTCGTGGTCGCCACTCGAGAACTTTTCTGCCCCAACGGCTATCTGTTCTACGAGCTATGTGCCCCGCCCACTGCCACTTAAGTTTCGCGATTTTGCGGGCTATGTCGGTTACTTTAGTTCTCCTACGGATCTCCTCATTTCTGATTCGATCACGCAGAGAAACTCCAAGCATAGCGCGCTCCATCGCCCTTTGGGTAACCTTGAGCCTTCTTATGAGGCCCATAGTAAGCGACCACGTCTCAGTTCCGTATGTCATTACTGGCAACACACACTGGTCAAAGACCTTAGTCTTGAGACACTGCGGTATTTTGGACGAGAAGATATCGCGAAGCTTCCCGAACGCTGCCCAGCCGAGTTGGATTCGACGGTTGACCTGTGACGTAGTAAGTAAGCCTATTATAAAACATGTATCGTTCTATTATTGATTGGATTAATAAATCGTACTTTGAACGCATCGGTTGTTTGCATTCCTTGGGCCCGTCCTTATATATTTACCTCGTTTCTGGTACCCCGTAAATATAGAGCCTGGTGTTGAACTGGATTCACTTACCTGCGTACTTTCTTCATCCTTGGCTGCTCTAATTACGTCTTTCAACTCTGTATAGTCGCGAGCTGTTAAAATTGTGCTCAATCGACTATTTCTCAAGCCTTCTGTAAATCGCTTTATCGCTAATTTTTCATTTAAAGGTCTTAATATTTTATAAGCCTGGTCATTCCCTTCGGCTTGAGAAATTGTCAACTTCACAAACATATCTTCTAATTTTTTACCAAAGTCATCAATAGTTTGAGAACCTTGCCGAGCTTTCATTATTTCAGCTTGTAACGCGGTCGCTGACTGTTTTGTTAAAAGGTATTTTTTCATATCAGAAATAAGTTCCGCACATGTCGAATATGTTTTAGTACCAAGACGCATTTTTGCGCTCTCATTCAAACGAGTTTTTAATACAAAATTAATTAATAATTTCTCCTGCTCTTTTACTAAACTTTGACTGTAAAATTCTAAAGAATCTATTAACTTTTTGGTGACATCCTCCTCCCCTGTCATCGCAGGCAGAAGGGACGTTGCCGTTTTTATGTCAAACTCAGTCATGGTGTTCAATTCCTTATTCTGCAAACAAAATTCTAATATTTTTTGATAAATTTCCTCTATGTTATTACAAACAATAAATAAATTTTTCGCGTCCTCTAACTTCAAAAGTCCTTGTTCAATACTTTCTTCTAACTGTTTACGAATTAAAATATATTGTTTATACAATTCTTTACTCTCGTTTAATTTCTGTTCTAACAAAGTTTTAGTTCTCTTTTCCTTTCTTAATTTAACTAAATTACTTTTAATATTCTTTAATGCATTATAAACCTCCTCAAAATCCATTTATTAAAAAAAAATAACCTAGTTGGCCACACGACCTCAACTATTAAGCTTAATTACGTAATAAGACATATATATAGCAAGAAAGTTCATAATATCAAAAAAAAAAAACATAATAATAAGGATTTATCATACTGACTTGGCCTTTGCACTACCACTGAAACACTTTAATTACGCACTGCACCGACACCTATTTCTGCTCCTTAGCATAAATTTGCGCTCCTCGCCAGCTCCTTAGACATCCAAAGTCTCCTTGGGGCCTGCTCCTCGTCCGTCTCGTCTCCCACCAGAACGTCTAAATGCACTTCTAGCAATCTCTTGTCGCATCCATTCCAAATGACATCTCTTATATAATTTGTAGCATCCAGCTATAATAGCGAGCGTTAATATAATCAAAAATTACGCCGAGAATGATATTGGTATTTTAAACATTTCTGTGTAATAACTGCAAATCGGCCGAGTTTACACCTCCAGCGGCGTTCTGCGCAATAACAACCTCTTCTTTAGTTTGTGAGGATCCCATTTTTCTTCAATTTAATCACCGTTTTTGATTTAAAAATACTCAAGTCCGGCACAGTACTTATTATCGAATGCCTCATTATTTCTTACACTATTAGAACTTGCCGCGAATATGAAACCGAGCCGCGCATGGCTAGGGTCGCCATATAAGGACGGGCCCAAGGAATGCAAACAACCGATGCGTTCAAAGTACGATTTATTAATCCAATCAATAATAGAACGATACATGTTTTATAATAGGCTTACTTACTACGTCACAGACCTCTTTCTCGAAGTTGGACCTACCTAACTGAACTGTTTGTCCCAGGTACATAATTGTCAACAACTTCGAGTGTAGAGTCTCCAACCTTCAGAGGAGTGGGTGCGACACGGATATTAAACATAATTTTCGTCTTGTCCATGTTCATTTTTAGACCCACTTGTTGAGAGGCTCTACAGAGGCCATCGAGCATTGTGCCTAGGTCTTCCAAGGTCTCAGCCATGACTACGATCTCGTCAGCGAATCGAAGGTGAGTGATGTACTCGCCGTTGATATTGATACCGAGTCCACTCCAGTCCAGAAGCTTGAAAACATCTTCCAGGGCGGCGGTGAACAGTTTCGGAGATATTATTTATCACGTCTCCCTGTCTCACCCCTCGCTGCAACTGGATAGGTTTGGAGCCTTGATCCTGGAGACGGACCGACATGGTGGCGTTTTCGTACAAACACTTCAGTGCTTCGATATATCGATAGTCAATTTGGCACCGTTGGAGAGACTGTAGCACAGCCCAGGTCTCGATCGAATCGAAGGCTTTCTCGTAGTCCACAAACGCCAAGCATAATGGCTGATTATACTCCTCAGTCTTCTGTATAATCTGCCGCAGCGTATGTAAGTGGTCTACGGTACTAAAGCCTTTTCGGAAACCGGCTTGTTCGGGAGGCTGGAAGTCGTCAAACCTGCGAGCGAGACGATTCGTAATGACTCTCGAAAACAGTTTGTAGACATGGCTCAGAAGTGAGATAGGCCTATAATTCTTCAATAAGGTTTTGTCGCCTTTTTTGAAGAAAAGTACCACCACACTTCTGTGCCATGCCGTAGGCGTTTGTCCCTCGAGTATGACGGAATCGAATAGCTTCTTAAGAGCTTTTAATACCAGTGTTCCACCTGCTTTCAGAAGCTCAGCCTTGATTCCATCATCACCCGGTGCCTTATTGTTTTTTAACTGTTTGAGAGCCATTCTAATCTCGTATAGGCTGACGTCCGGGATATCATCGGTGTAGTGTCGGCTCTTGGATCTTTGGCCAGATTACTGACAGGTGCGCGTACGCTGGTGTATAATTGTCCGTAGAACTTCTCAACCTCTTCCAACAGCTCTGGCTTCGACGAAATGATTCTGCCATCCTCAGTCTTCAGCTTGGTCAGTTGGCTTTGACCAACAGACAGATCCCAAACACTTTTGAGCCCTTATTTCGCTTAATCGCCTCTTCAATACGGTCAGTATTGAATTGGCGTAAATCGCGAGTTAGGGACTTGGAGATCTGTCTGTTTAGACGTCGATACTGAGCAGCATCGTCAGAGGACTGCAGAACCAAGTTTCGTCTTTCTTCCATTAGTTTGTTAGTGAGGTCCGAGATCTTTTTGGTTCCTTTTGAACGGCGGGTTTTGAAGGCCTTAGACCCAGCTGTTTGGACAATTTGCACAAACCTATCATTATAATCGTCCAGATTTTTGCAGTCTCCCAGGCATTCGAAGCGATTCTGCAACTCGAGCTGAAAGCTCTCGGGGTTTTGGAGCTGGATAGGCGCTGGTCGGAGCGTAGACTTCATCAGTCGACACCTTTCGAGTTTTATTCTAAGATTCAATGTGCCTCTTACCAATCGGTGATCGCTTCCTGTTTTTACGGCATTGATCACAGAGACATCATTGAATATGTGCCTCTTCGTCGACAAGATGAAGTCAATCTCATTTTTTGTAACGCCATTAGGATGCAACCATGTCCACTTTCGCTGTTTTGGCTTTTTGAAGAAGGAGTTCATCATAAACAGGCCCTCCTTCTCCATAAAGCCGGCCAGCAGATGACCACGTGCATTCCTCGTTCCATATCCAAAATTCCCCACTCTCAGCTCATCATCGCTTCGTTTGCCCAGTTTCGCGTTAAAGTCCCCCATCACAACGGTATAGTGGGCCTGGGAGCTATGTATGGCTCTAGAAATATCCTCATACATAGTCTCTACCTCGTCGTCGGAGCGATATGAGGGCGATGCGTATACTTGTATTACCTTCAACGAATACCGTTTGGTAATTCTGAGTACAAGGTACGCTACCCTCGCCGAAACACTCTCGACCTGGACCACGTTGTTGACGAGGGACCTGTGGACGATAAACCCGACACCACCCTGGGACAGTTGGTCGCCCTCCCAGAAATAGAGCAGGTTTCCAGGTTTGAGGATCATGGTGTCCTCCCCCTCTCTTCGGACTTCACATAATCCTACAATATCCCATCGTAACCTGCTCAATTCTTCCTCCAGTTCAGCGAGCTTCTCGTCGGTCCGCAGTGTGCACGTGTTATAAGTTGCCAGGGCCAAGGGTCGTCGGGGTTGGTAGCCTGGCATCTGCCGGGGATTCTTAGCACCCCCTGCCCCGCCGTTACCGTGACCGCTACCAGAGTCCGGGATAGCGGGGCCGCCGGGGACTAGGGGCCGTGTTGTGGGTGGGTGTTAAAACAACATAAAATAATAAAAAAAAGTAATTTTTAGTACCTAAGACAACAACGATCGTTTGATAGTTTTGGTCGATGCATTGAAGATGTTTTAGTTTTAGAGTTAAGCCAAAATGAAACTATTTGTTTATACCTCATCAACCCTAGCGTTGGAGTTCCGTAACTCGTATAGGGAGTGTCACGGTTCCTCAGTGCTAACGCTGAACGGTTTGTCCCAGGGCGCTGTGTGACACGGAAAGCCTAGGCAAGCTGTCGCGCGAGCAGTTCTGCCTGGCGCTGTGGCTGGTTGCGCGCGCGCTGCGCGGACAGCCGCCGCCAGCTGCGCTCGCGCACGACATGCTGCCGCCCAGCTGCCGGCCGCAAGCGCAGGTACTGTAGAGGTTCGTCCCAGGGCGCTGTGTGACACGGAAAGCCTAGGCAAGCTGTCGCGCGAGCAGTTCTGCCTGGCGCTGTGGCTGGTTGCGCGCGCGCTGCGCGGACAGCCGCCGCCAGCTGCGCTCGCGCACGACATGCTGCCGCCCAGCTGCCGGCCGCAAGCGCAGGTACTGTAGAGGTTCGTCCCAGGGCGCTGTGTGACACGGAAAGCCTAGGCAAGCTGTCGCGCGAGCAGTTCTGCCTGGCGCTGTGGCTGGTTGCGCGCGCGCTGCGCGGACAGCCGCCGCCAGCTGCGCTCGCGCACGACATGCTGCCGCCCAGCTGCCGGCCGCAAGCGCAGGTACTGTAGAGGTTCGTCCCAGGGCGCTGTGTGACACGGAAAGCTTGAGCAAGCTGTCGCGCGAGCAGTTCTGCCTGGCGCTGTGGCTGGTTGCGCGCGCGCTGCGCGGACAGCCGCCGCCAGCTGCGCTCGCGCACGACATGCTGCCGCCCAGCTGCCGGCCGCAAGCGCAGGTACTGTAGAGGTTCGTCCCAGGGCGCTGTGTGACACGGAAAGCTTAGGCAAGCTGTCGCGCGAGCAGTTCTGCCTGGCGCTGTGGCTGGTTGCGCGCGCGCTGCGCGGACAGCCGCCGCCAGCTGCGCTCGCGCACGACATGCTGCCGCCCAGCTGCCGGCCGCAAGCGCAGGTACTGTAGAGGTTCGTCCCAGGGCGCTGTGTGACACGGAAAGCCTAGGCAAGCTGTCGCGCGAGCAGTTCTGCCTGGCGCTGTGGCTGGTTGCGCGCGCGCTGCGCGGACAGCCGCCGCCAGCTGCGCTCGCGCACGACATGCTGCCGCCCAGCTGCCGGCCGCAAGCACAGGTAACATCCATTTATTCTTACCAGTCCTATCATGTAAACAATCTTCAAAGTGCTTTTTATTGAATTTTGTTATTTAAATATTAGATCAAACATAAACATTCTAAAGTAAAACATTTATTAACCACGAAAGTAATTTCCTAAAAAGGCTATTTTGATTTATATTGTTGTAAAATCATAAAAAGACATGGTGAGATTTTTTACATGATAGGACTGGTAAGAATAAATGGAGTTTAGGTACTGTAATGAAGAAGGTCTCAATAGTTTTAGACCTCTTTCAGTGCATTTCATCCTAATCCTAATATCTGTGAGTTTGTGAGGATGTTTTTTACTCAATCACGCAAAATCTACTGGACGGATTTCGATGAAATTTGGTATACGGGTAGAAAAATATCGGGAATAGCACATAGTAGGGTACTTTTTATCCCGAAATTCCTACGGGAGCGAAGCCCCGGGGCGTGGCTAGTAAAGAATAAGAAATTAAAAAGATCATCGAATGTTTTTTGTATGTGACACAGTCTGACCTGTGAATGTGAATTCACATAACGAACAAGATCGTTACAGTAGTACTGTAGAGGTTTGATGTTTTAATCTCTGGCCAGTTCGGCATTCGATTAATAATTTTGTATTTTAAAATATTTATGAAGAAGTTTGAAAGATGGAGAGTTGAAGGTTGGGAGTCTTCAACTACGACTGCTGCTTTTATTTTAATTTTATTTGACATTTTGATTTTAATTATTTGATTTTAATACTATTTGACATTTTGTATTTATCTAATATTTTAATTTGATTTTGTTGTATGATGTAATTTTATGATGTTTTATGATGTAATTTTATTTTCAACACAATTGTATTGTTCAGAAATAAATGAATATGAATATGAATACGGATGGAAACATAAGTTTGGATGCACCTTAAAATATAGTGAAATCATTAACTCGCTAGTACAATGAGTTTCCAAGCTAAAAATAAAAGTAGTATGTTTTTATAATCATTCAGTTGAAAACTTGAGACATTAAAATGTATACAATTAACAGAAAATATGCAAATAACGTGTACAGTGATAAGCGATCGGTCGTGGCTTTAAAACAATGCTGCGACTAATTGCCCATGAAACGCATATCTACGCATATAAATACGTGAAAAAATAACACTTTGAATGTAAAAAAAAGTAAAAACTTCAGTTTTATTTAGATCTGCATTTAAAACACTCGGTTTTTGTGCAATTTTGTGTTTGCAAAAAGATTTGAGAATAAAAAATATGTCAATTGTAAGTTATTTTTTCTATTGTTAAACGTGTTTGGTTGGTCGTACTTGTCGGCTAGACCTAATAACAAGTGAGTGTACCCGTTAACATATTTATCGCATTTCCCCCAGCAATCGAGCGAGCCGGCACTGAACCTGGGCCCCCAGCCGACGCCCGAGATGGAAGCCATTGCCCGGGAGGTGGACGCTCTGGCGCGAGAGAGACTGGCCTTGGAGGCTGACGTGGCTGGCAAGCAGAGGGAAGTGGCCGTGAAGAGTGGAGAGGCGGACAGTTTGCAGGTACACTATCCTCAGCAATCGAGCGAGCCGGCACTGAACCTGGGCCCTCAGCGCCAGAGACTGGCCTTGGAGGCTGACGTGGCTGGCAAGCAGAGGGAAGTGGCCGTGAAGAGTGGAGAGGCGGACAGTTTGCAGGTACACTATCCTCAGCAATCGAGCGAGCCGGCACTGAACCTGGGCCCTCAGCGCCAGAGACTGGCCTTGGAGGCTGACGTGGCTGACAAGCAGAGGGAAGTGGCCGTGAAGAGTGGAGAGGCGGACAGTTTGCAGGTACACTATCCTCAGCAATCGAGCGAGCCGGCACTGAACCTGGGCCCTCAGCGCCAGAGACTGGCCTTGGAGGCTGACGTGGCTGACAAGCAGAGGGAAGTGGCCGTGAAGAGTGGAGAGGCGGACAGTTTGCAGGTACACTATCCTCAGCAATCGAGCGAGCCGGCACTGAACCTGGGCCCTCAGCGCCAGAGACTGGCCTTGGAGGCTGACGTGGCTGACAAGCAGAGGGAAGTGGCCGTGAAGAGTGGAGAGGCGGACAGTTTGCAGGTACACTATCCTCAGCAATCGAGCGAGCCGGCACTGAACCTGGGCCCTCAGCGCCAGAGACTGGCCTTGGAGGCTGACGTGGCTGGCAAGCAGAGGGAAGTGGCCGTGAAGAGTGGAGAGGCGGACAGTTTGCAGGTACATTATCCTCAGCAATCGAGCGAGCCGGCACTGAACCTGGGCCCTCAGCGCCAGAGACTGGCCTTGGAGGCTGACGTGGCTGGCAAGCAGAGGGAAGTGGCCGTGAAGAGTGGAGAGGCGGACAGTTTGCAGGTACACTATCCTCAGCAATCGAGCGAGCCGGCACTGAACCTGGGCCCTCAGCGCCAGAGACTGGCCTTGGAGGCTGACGTGGCTGGCAAGCAGAGGGAAGTGGCCGTGAAGAGTGGAGAGGCGGACAGTTTGCAGGTACACTATCCTCAGCAATCGAGCGAGCCGGCACTGAACCTGGGCCCTCAGCGCCAGAGACTGGCCTTGGAGGCTGACGTGGCTGGCAAGCAGAGGGAAGTGGCCGTGAAGAGTGGAGAGGCGGACAGTTTGCAGGTACACTATCCTCAGCAATCGAGCGAGCCGGCACTGAACCTGGGCCCTCAGCGCCAGAGACTGGCCTTGGAGGCTGACGTGGCTGGCAAGCAGAGGGAAGTGGCCGTGAAGAGTGGAGAGGCGGACAGTTTGCAGGTACACTATCCTCAGCAATCGAGCGAGCCGGCACTGAACCTGGGCCCTCAGCGCCAGAGACTGGCCTTGGAGGCTGACGTGGCTGGCAAGCAGAGGGAAGTGGCCGTGAAGAGTGGAGAGGCGGACAGTTTGCAGGTACACTATCCTCAGCAATCGAGCGAGCCGGCACTGAACCTGGGCCCTCAGCGCCAGAGACTGGCCTTGGAGGCTGACGTGGCTGGCAAGCAGAGGGAAGTGGCCGTGAAGAGTGGAGAGGCGGACAGTTTGCAGGTACACTATCCTCAGCAATCGAGCGAGCCGGCACTGAACCTGGGCCCTCAGCGCCAGAGACTGGCCTTGGAGGCTGACGTGGCTGGCAAGCAGAGGGAAGTGGCCGTGAAGAGTGGAGAGGCGGACAGTTTGCAGGTACACTATCCTCAGCAATCGAGCGAGCCGGCACTGAACCTGGGCCCTCAGCGCCAGAGACTGGCCTTGGAGGCTGACGTGGCTGGCAAGCAGAGGGAAGTGGCCGTGAAGAGTGGAGAGGCGGACAGTTTGCAGGTACACTATCCTCAGCAATCGAGCGAGCCGGCACTGAACCTGGGCCCTCAGCGCCAGAGACTGGCCTTGGAGGCTGACGTGGCTGGCAAGCAGAGGGAAGTGGCCGTGAAGAGTGGAGAGGCGGACAGTTTGCAGGTACACTATCCTCAGCAATCGAGCGAGCCGGCACTGAACCTGGGCCCTCAGCGCCAGAGACTGGCCTTGGAGGCTGACGTGGCTGGCAAGCAGAGGAAGTGGCCGTGAAGAGTGGAGAGGCGGACAGTTTGCAGGTACACTATCCTCAGCAATCGAGCGAGCCGGCACTGAACCTGGGCCCTCAGCGCCAGAGACTGGCCTTGGAGGCTGACGTGGCTGGCAAGCAGAGGGAAGTGGCCGTGAAGAGTGGAGAGGCGGACAGTTTGCAGGTACACTATCCTCAGCAATCGAGCGAGCCGGCACTGAACCTGGGCCCTCAGCGCCAGAGACTGGCCTTGGAGGCTGACGTGGCTGGCAAGCAGAGGGAAGTGGCCGTGAAGAGTGGAGAGGCGGACAGTTTGCAGGTACACTATCCTCCACTATCCTCAGCAATAGAGCGAGCCGGCACTGAACCTGGGCCCTCAGCGCCAGAGACTGGCCTTGGAGGCTGACGTGGCTGGCAAGCAGAGGGAAGTGGCCGTGAAGAGTGGAGAGGCGGACAGTTTGCAGGTACACTATCCTCAGCAATCGAGCGAGCCGGCACTGAACCTGGGCCCTCAGCGCCAGAGACTGGCCTTGGAGGCTGACGTGGCTGGCAAGCAGAGGGAAGTGGCCGTGAAGAGTGGAGAGGCGGACAGTTTGCAGGTACACTATCCTCAGCAATCGAGCGAGCCGGCACTGAACCTGGGCCCTCAGCGCCAGAGACTGGCCTTGGAGGCTGACGTGGCTGGCAAGCAGAGGGAAGTGGCCGTGAAGAGTGGAGAGGCGGACAGTTTGCAGGTACACTATCCTCAGCAATCGAGGCCTGGTGAGAACCTGGCAAAGTGATATCGATATAAAGATCCTCTTTGAAAACGTTTCTACGTCCAGCCATTTTGAAGAGACTATCAGAATCAAGGCAGCTTGTCAGTCATCGTCCCGTTTTGCGGTATGTAGTAGTATAACCCAAGAAGAGCTGGCTTGATATTGTCAAGGAGGATATGCGTGCCAATGGTCTCACAACTAAGGAAGCTAAAGATCGTGCGAAGTAGAGAAAAAAGTAGGAAAGCGGACCCTGGACTCCGAAGCGTACGCTAAGGATGCAACCAGGAAAATGCTGAGATAAGAGAGAGATATGTAGATAGTACATATATATTTATGTATTTTTTGTAAATTATTGACCTAATTAGTGACACTTCGTATACTATAAAAATAGGTTTATCATCACCATCTCAAGATTCCCAGCCTCAAGATCGATAGACGAAGCTCCGCGTAACATTTCAGTTGACGGTTCATTTTCTCACTCTTCACTTGCGTCTGCACTGCCAAGTGCAGTGTGGGAGGATAGATCGTTGATGTGAACATCATCGGCATCTTTGGGAGTTTCTACGTAAGAACATTTAAATAAATTAATAAAATGTCTTTTATTTCAGGTACCAAGTCCCATATCATATAAATATGTGTATTTATTTTCCTATTTATTGATGACTTCTGTAGCGTAGTGGTCACCACGCTTGTTCGCCGTCTAGAGGCCCTCGGTTCGATTCCCAGCGCGAGCAAATATTTGTACTACTTTTTCTTCTAGTAGACCCGAGAAATTCTTTCTCTATTTTATTTGTGTAGTGCATTAGGGAATATAACTGCGATGTTATCACGCCGGGGCGGTACTAGCACAAGGGGTAAATAGAGTATTTTGACATTGACATTTTTTAAAAGCATAACAAATGACTGACATTGACTTGTGCACCATGGCGACGGGTGGTTTGTTGTGCTGGTTCGTATGTGCTGGTCCGTCCCAATCTCTGTCGAAAGCGTAATCCTATTTTTTTACATTTTTATGTATAGCTACGCTATGAACAACTTATTTATAGCTACGCACTGAGACTCCGCTCCCGTGGGAATTTCCCTATGTGATATTACAGGTTTTATTTTTATTTATTTTATTTATTAGCACACAAAACAGTAAGTAAGGTGGGTACATGACAAAAAAATATATATAAACATTAATTTTTTGCAAAGAATTAACCAAACTGACAGCAATAAGTGTACATACCATGTTAAATTTAGCTCACAATACAAATAGCTACTTAAATATAAAAACAAAACAATACAAATACCTAAATATATAAACAAAAGGGGATACAATACAAATTATAATTTTAAAAAATTTAATCTTTTATTACATTAAGGATGACCTCTTAAATGACATTAGTGAAGTGCAAAAAATGTCGGGTAGTTCTGTTGATGAACAAAGCGAATTAACTTAAATTGATTTTAAGCGAATTAATTAAATTAATTTGAATTTAATCTACCCTTGTATCAAATTTAATGTCAATCCGTCCAGAAGATTATGCGATAACAAACATCTTCACACACATTCATACCTTAAACGAATTTAAACTTAAAATTTATTTATATAAATGTCAGTCCCGACGGTTCGTTGCCTTGAGGTAACGTGCCTAAAAGTATGTCATTTCACAATGATTTTATTTTATTTATTTCAGAGCGAATTAGACACGTTGACGGCGACGTTAAAACAGTTAGAAAACCAAAAAGGTGAAGCACAGAAGAGGTTAAATGACCTAAAAACACAAGTAAGTTTCCAGTTTAATATTTTAAAGGCAAATCCTAATGTTTTAATCACCAATTAGAGTGCAGGTGTCCTCACGATGTTTTCTTTCACCGGTAGCAAGTGGTGGTCTATGAAAACTACAATGAGTCAGATTTATATACAAAACTCGCACGAGTAGGATTTCTTTACCGTTATTTATTATTTATATTTTATAGATCCGGGTGGGAGATACCGCTTTCCACGCTATACACCCTCATAATAATTGATTCCCTTTCTAGGTGGGAATGATTTTTTTACCCGTATCTTAAACGGATGCCAATTAAGATGCTCCCTGGTGGATTGTCAAAACTCCACCAACTAAGTTACATAATGAGAGATATCATTTTACGCTCTCTAGTTTCCATTCATTTAAATTTGACACATTGACATTGACAGCGTTGTATTATCTGACAGATGTCTGCACCTCACTCGTAGGTGTTGATAGCTGTGCTACTGGCGAGTGTGGTCTTGTCAATGGCACAATACTGTCAATAGAATTTGACACATCGACATTGACAGCGTTGTACCATCTGACAGATGTCTGCTCTTCATTTGTAGGTGCTGACATTTAGTGAAATATTTAAATGTGCGCTCCCATTGTCTGTGCCAGTTCGATATAGATTGATTTGATCCAACGCATGGCATACAGTATGACGATTGTTTCACAGGTGGAAAAACTCCGGTCCCAAGTGTCGGCGCAGGAGGCGGCCGCGGCAGAGACGGAAGCGGAAGTGGCCGCGCGGAGACAGGCCGCCAACACGCTGAAGGAGAAGGAGAGGACGCTGCAGCAACACGTGGCCGCGACTGAGGCCGAGTGCGACGCTCTCACGGCGCAGCTACGGAGATCCGTGCTCGCTGTCAGCCAGGTGTGCTTGTTCACTGTCTCTATTGGGGCGTCACATACTAGCTAGCGCCCTCTAGCGGCACTAGACAACACCTTGAGAAGGAGAGGACGCTGCAGCAACACGTGGCCGCGACTGAGGCCGAGTGCGACGCTCTCACGGCGCAGCTACGGAGATCCGTGCTCGCTGTCAGCCAGGTGTGCTTGTTCACAGTCTCTATTGGGGCGTCACATACTAGCTAGCGCCCTCTAGCGGCACTAGACAACACCTTGAGAAGGAGAGGACGCTGCAGCAACACGTGGCCGCGACTGAGGCCGAGTGCGACGCTCTCACGGCGCAGCTACGGAGATCCGTGCTCGCTGTCAGCCAGGTGTGCTTGTTCACTGTCTCTATTGGGGCGTCACATACTGGCTAGCGCCCTCTAGCGGCACTAGACAACACCTTGAGAAGGAGAGGACGCTGCAGCAACACGTGGCCGCGACTGAGGCCGAGTGCGACGCTCTCACGGCGCAGCTACGGAGATCCGTGCTCGCTGTCAGCCAGGTGTGCTTGTTCACTGTCTCTATTGGGGCGTCACATACTAGCTAGCGCCCTCTAGCGGCACTAGACAACACCTTGAGAAGGAGAGGACGCTGCAGCAACACGTGGCCGCGACTGAGGCCGAGTGCGACGCTCTCACGGCGCAGCTACGGAGATCCGTGCTCGCTGTCAGCCAGGTGTGCTTGTTCACTGTCTCTATTGGGGCGTCACATACTAGCTAGCGCCCTCTAGCGGCACTAGACAACACCTTGAGAAGGAGAGGACGCTGCAGCAACACGTGGCCGCGACTGAGGCCGAGTGCGACGCTCTCACGGCGCAGCTACGGAGATCCGTGCTCGCTGTCAGCCAGGTGTGCTTGTTCACTGTCTCTATTGGGGCGTCACATACTAGCTAGCGCCCTCTAGCGGCACTAGACAACACCTTGAGAAGGAGAGGACGCTGCAGCAACACGTGGCCGCGACTGAGGCCGAGTGCGACGCTCTCACGGCGCAGCTACGGAGATCCGTGCTCGCTGTCAGCCAGGTGTGCTTGTTCACTGTCTCTATTGGGGCGTCACATACTAGCTAGCGCCCTCTAGCGGCACTAGACAACACCTTGAGAAGGAGAGGACGCTGCAGCAACACGTGGCCGCGACTGAGGCCGAGTGCGACGCTCTCACGGCGCAGCTACGGAGATCCGTGCTCGCTGTCAGCCAGGTGTGCTTGTTCACTGTCTCTATTGGGGCGTCACATACTAGCTAGCGCCCTCTGGCGGCACTAGACAACACCTTGAGAAGGAGAGGACGCTGCAGCAACACGTGGCCGCGACTGAGGCCGAGTGCGACGCTCTCACGGCGCAGCTACGGAGATCCGTGCTCGCTGTCAGCCAGGTGTGCTTGTTCACTGTCTCTATTGGGGCGTCACATACTAGCTAGCGCCCTCTGGCGGCACTAGACAACACCTTGAGAAGGAGAGGACGCTGCAGCAACACGTGGCCGCGACTGAGGCCGAGTGCGACGCTCTCACGGCGCAGCTACGGAGATCCGTGCTCGCTGTCAGCCAGGTGTGCTTGTTCACTGTCTCTATTGGGGCGTCACATACTAGCTAGCGCCCTCTAGCGGCACTAGACAACACCTTGAGAAGGAGAGGACGCTGCAGCAACACGTGGCCGCGACTGAGGCCGAGTGCGACGCTCTCACGGCGCAGCTACGGAGATCCGTGCTCGCTGTCAGCCAGGTGTGCTTGTTCACTGTCTCTATTGGGGCGTCACATACTAGCTAGCGCCCTCTAGCGGCACTAGACAACACCTTGAGAAGGAGAGGACGCTGCAGCAACACGTGGCCGCGACTGAGGCCGAGTGCGACGCTCTCACGGCGCAGCTACGGAGATCCGTGCTCGCTGTCAGCCAGGTGTGCTTGTTCACTGTCTCTATTGGGGCGTCACATACTAGCTAGCGCCCTCTAGCGGCACTAGACAACACCTTGAGAAGGAGAGGACGCTGCAGCAACACGTGGCCGCGACTGAGGCCGAGTGCGACGCTCTCACGGCGCAGCTACGGAGATCCGTGCTCGCTGTCAGCCAGGTGTGCTTGTTCACTGTCTCTATTGGGGCGTCACATACTAGCTAGCGCCCTCTAGCGGCACTAGACAACACCTTGAGAAGGAGAGGACGCTGCAGCAACACGTGGCCGCGACTGAGGCCGAGTGCGACGCTCTCACGGCGCAGCTACGGAGATCCGTGCTCGCTGTCAGCCAGGTGTGCTTGTTCACTGTCTCTATTGGGGCGTCACATACTAGCTAGCGCCCTCTAGCGGCACTAGACAACACCTTGAGAAGGAGAGGACGCTGCAGCAACACGTGGCCGCGACTGAGGCCGAGTGCGACGCTCTCACGGCGCAGCTACGGAGATCCGTGCTCGCTGTCAGCCAGGTGTGCTTGTTCACTGTCTCTATTGGGGCGTCACATACTAGCTAGCGCCCTCTAGCGGCACTAGACAACACCTTGAGAAGGAGAGGACGCTGCAGCAACACGTGGCCGCGACTGAGGCCGAGTGCGACGCTCTCACGGCGCAGCTACGGAGATCCGTGCTCGCTGTCAGCCAGGTGTGCTTGTTCACTGTCTCTATTGGGGCGTCACATACTAGCTAGCGCCCTCTAGCGGCACTAGACAACACCTTGAGAAGGAGAGGACGCTGCAGCAACACGTGGCCGCGACTGAGGCCGAGTGCGACGCTCTCACGGCGCAGCTACGGAGATCCGTGCTCGCTGTCAGCCAGGTGTGCTTGTTCACTGTCTCTATTGGGGCGTCACATACTAGCTAGCGCCCTCTAGCGGCACTAGACAACACCTTGAGAAGGAGAGGACGCTGCAGCAACACGTGGCCGCGACTGAGGCCGAGTGCGACGCTCTCACGGCGCAGCTACGGAGATCCGTGCTCGCTGTCAGCCAGGTGTGCTTGTTCACTGTCTCTATTGGGGCGTCACATACTAGCTAGCGCCCTCTAGCGGCACTAGACAACACCTTGAGAAGGAGAGGACGCTGCAGCAACACGTGGCCGCGACTGAGGCCGAGTGCGACGCTCTCACGGCGCAGCTACGGAGATCCGTGCTCGCTGTCAGCCAGGTGTGCTTGTTCACTGTCTCTATTGGGGCGTCACATACTAGCTAGCGCCCTCTGGCGGCACTAGACAACACCTTGAGAAGGAGAGGACGCTGCAGCAACACGTGGCCGCGACTGAGGCCGAGTGCGACGCTCTCACGGCGCAGCTACGGAGATCCGTGCTCGCTGTCAGCCAGGTGTGCTTGTTCACTGTCTCTATTGGGGCGTCACATACTAGCTAGCGCCCTCTAGCGGCACTAGACAACACCTTGAGAAGGAGAGGACGCTGCAGCAACACGTGGCCGCGACTGAGGCCGAGTGCGACGCTCTCACGGCGCAGCTACGGAGATCCGTGCTCGCTGTCAGCCAGGTGTGCTTGTTCACTGTCTCTATTGGGGCGTCACATACTAGCTAGCGCCCTCTAGCGGCACTAGACAACACCTTGAGAAGGAGAGGACGCTGCAGCAACACGTGGCCGCGACTGAGGCCGAGTGCGACGCTCTCACGGCGCAGCTACGGAGATCCGTGCTCGCTGTCAGCCAGGTGTGCTTGTTCACTGTCTCTATTGGGGCGTCACATACTAGCTAGCGCCCTCTGGCGGCACTAGACAACACCTTGAGAAGGAGAGGACGCTGCAGCAACACGTGGCCGCGACTGAGGCCGAGTGCGACGCTCTCACGGCGCAGCTACGGAGATCCGTGCTCGCTGTCAGCCAGGTGTGCTTGTTCACTGTCTCTATTGGGGCGTCACATACTAGCTAGCGCCCTCTAGCGGCACTAGACAACACCTTGAGAAGGAGAGGACGCTGCAGCAACACGTGGCCGCGACTGAGGCCGAGTGCGACGCTCTCACGGCGCAGCTACGGAGATCCGTGCTCGCTGTCAGCCAGGTGTGCTTGTTCACTGTCTCTATTGGGGCGTCACATACTAGCTAGCGCCCTCTAGCGGCACTAGACAACACCTTGAGAAGGAGAGGACGCTGCAGCAACACGTGGCCGCGACTGAGGCCGAGTGCGACGCTCTCACGGCGCAGCTACGGAGATCCGTGCTCGCTGTCAGCCAGGTGTGCTTGTTCACTGTCTCTATTGGGGCGTCACATACTAGCTAGCGCCCTCTAGCGGCACCAGACAACACCTTGAGAAGGAGAGGACGCTGCAGCAGGACGTCAACTTAAGTATATGACAATTTAAAAGTGTTATTTTTATGAACCTATTTGAATAAACAAAAAATAACTTTGACTCTCCAATTTCAGGCGAACATAAAGATCAGCCATTTAGAAGAGCAGCACCGCGAGATAGAACAAGCGGTGTCAGCTCTATCGAGCGGCGCGCCCACTCCCGCGCAGCTCAGCCTCGCGCCGCAGTTCGCGGCGACCGACTTGGACAGGGTAGTGCGGGGGGCCACGCCCAGCGATGCTCTGGTCAGTGACCATATTCATTATAGTCCATTTTTTTATATGTATTATTTCAATGTGCTTTAATATGGATCTTGATCTGAAATAAATGATTTTTTTTATTAAAAATAAAAGAATTTAGATCTAAATACAAAATACATTGTATGACATGTATTCAATAATTGTATATGTATTTTGTATTTCAAAACGAGAGTGACAGAGACAGATGTACTATATAATTTTTCGTTAAACTCAGTTTCAGCTCGGCCAAAAATGCTTTGGTATATCTGTATATTCTCATCTAGAGGTCACATTTCACAACCGATTCCAGTGAAATTTTGGGAACAGGTTCGATAAACATATGAAAATCGATAGAGCCATTTTTTGGAGATTTTTGAGTATATTGGGAGTAATCAAGATTTTAATATTTCATGTGAAACATATTGTGTGAAAAGTTCTTTCGATCTGCAATCTCGATCGTCGAGGTCTACAGCTCATATAGCCACTAGTACTATATGACAGATGTCAAAAGACTTAACCTATATTGTACTCTCCGTTTTTTCTTACTTGTCCTATTGTGTAAATAATCTTCACAGTACTTTTTGTTGAATTTTGTTGAAACGATATCAAATATTATTTTTATTTGTATTTTATTTATTTTAAATAAATTTTTATTAGTTCAAACCTAAACATAAACATTCTAAAGTAAAACATTTATTCACCACAAAAGTAAGTTCCTAAAAAGTCTATTTTAATTTATATTGTTGTAAAATCATAAAAAAGACATGGTAACATTGTTTACATAAAGTAGGAAAAAACGGAGATTATATTGTGCGAAGTATAGGTTTATTCATTTGTGACAGTCCACGAATACAGTCCAAGGGTGCCTTATGGTCGTTGGCACTTACGACATTGTGGTCATTATAAGCTTAGTAAACTTGTACGATTTGTATTGTCAGCACGACTTAAGCGCCAATGACCATATGGTACAGTTCCCGTCATGTAAAAAGGCTGGCGGTTAAGCTGCGCAGTAGGCAATATATCGGTCTATGCGGTGAGCTGGGGTCGGGTCTCATCCGGGGCGCGCGATTGGCTCGTCAGTCGTACCCATGCGCAAGTTTCACCCCTCTGTCTCCAGCAGCCTTTTTACGTGACGGGAACTGTACCTTTTCTCATGGATTGACATATTTCTCCTGTGGTCGGTTATCAAAAGCGTGTGTTTGTTGCGCAGGAGGAGCCCGAACCGGCCCGCAACGGGTTCGGCGCGATGAACGGCTCGCTGGGCGCCGATCCCTTCAAGGAGGGCAGTTTCCCCTCCGCCGCACACGACCCCTTTGCGCCCGCGCAGGGGAAATCTACACAGGTCAGTTTTTTTTTTAACCTATATGGTCCCACTGCTGGGCAAAGGTCTCCCCCACAGGTCAGTTAATATAAAAAAAAATAGGAGGCACTATAGAGAATTTGTAGGGAGTCAAGAAAGGTGCGACCGGATAGAGGCCTAAAAGGTTGGTTAAGCCATGGGACGGAGGTAGGTCAGTTAATATTTATATTGGGTATAGATCCAGTTAGTCAATTTATGGTATCTCAAGCTATGTGAAAACAGTAAGTAGTTTTAAGGTATTTTTTAAAGAATATCTGAACACGTTAATTATTAAAAAATAAAAACACGACTGACAAATCACATAGCCTATGTCACTCGGAGAAATGCAAGGAATCTAAAAATACGTCTTACATCAAAATCTGTATAAGCTATGGTGGAATAAAAATAAAATAAATAAAGAAACTTACTTACAAACACGAACCCTGAAAACATATCACTCTTTTTTTGATCAGTCGTGTAAAAATTTCTCTATAAAGCCCCTCATACCTCTTTTTTCTAAAATCTTTTCTAAGTAAGAATTTTACTGATAGTCACATTGACATTGTTTTTTAATTCAAGATTATTTGTTTGCAGGACGGTTTCAGCTCGGATCCGTTCGCTGCGAACGCGGATCCGTTTGCGGGCGATACCTTTGCAGCCAGTGACAATAAGACTAGCAACGATGTGAGTATTTGATTAGGACTTTTGTTGTTACTGATAGCACTTTGCGTGGGAATTTCTGGTAAAAAAATGTCTTATGTGTTATTTAACTTGGAATAGTAGATAGGGTACTTTTTATCTGGAAATTCCCGCGGGTATTCCGGTGTACTTAGTAGGTTTGTACCAGAAGGGTTGGTAAATGAAATAGGCGTTCTCTATTAATGACTAGATACTAGTATGCTGTTTAATATTTTGTAGTTTAAACGTAAACAGTTAAAACATAAAAATAGCGCCATAATGAGTTACGTATGGACGTTGCGAAGGCATTGTGTATTTTGGTAATAGGGACTGGAAAGGCATAAGAATTGTTAGAAATATGCAACTTTATGACAGAATACATATAATTAATCACACTCTGTGATTTCAGTGACTGAGTTTATTTATTAAAGCTCAAACTTTTTGTAAAGTCCATTTTCTATGCGTGACGTCATATGATGATTCGTTTTGTAATGGGCGTTTTGGTATCGTCCAAACATTGCTTAGCAATGTGAATTGTTTTATTATATCTGGGAAAGTACTTTGGTTACTGATGTGATTATTTCACTGATGATTCTATTATTGTGAGATATTTCAAAGAGGCATCAAAAAAGAGTCCCCTATCGCTTTACGCTGCCTTAGCAAAGTACTTAGGTGCCGTTAGGTTCCGTGGGGACGTGACACCTTGTATAACAAAGGAACAATGTATCCCCAGGGTGCGTGGGAGAGTGACCCGTTCGCAGTATTACACGCGCCCACGCGCGCCACAGCTGCGCCCGCGCGGCCCGCTGGCAAGGTGCCGCCCCCGCGCCCCGCGCCCCCGAGACCCACCCCCCCGCACAAGGTGGGTACTGCACACACACACCACACACGGTTACATTGACAGCATATCTGTTCACTCATTACACCGTTACATGTACTTTTCATTACTCGTACTCAGAAAGTAGGTCTGAAGTTGCCTGAGGAGCGGGTTGAAAGTAATACTTTTCAGCCCTAGGGAGAATCGTTTTCTACTGACATTTTTTATGACAATTTTTTTATAATGTGACGGCTGTTAGTAGAAAACGATTCTCTCTAGGGTTGAAAAGCATTACTTTCAACCCGCTCCTAAGGTACTTTCCTGGTATTCGTAATGAAAAGCACAGTGTTTACCTCGGGTTAAAGACTTATTTAGTCCCTCGAACTATTGGTGCCCTCGCTACGCTCGGGCGCCAAACCCCGTCTCGGGACTAAATAAGTTACTTTCACCCCTAGGGTAACAATGTACTATTTCAACCTTCAAAGACTTAAAAGAGGAAGTTCTCAATTCGTCTGAATTTTTATTTTATTTTTTGTTACTCAACAATTTAGGAAACAACCTGTATTATTCTAGGTTTTGAAATCCAGACCTAGCAGACTGAATGAACTAATGAGAACAAATAATTGTATTTTCTTTTCTAATTCAATGAACTATCCAATACCACGGGTTCGAATCCCAAGAAATACGTCCCATTCAATATTTATTTTATAAATAATTTTAAGTCGCAGAATATGTTACAAAAAATCTGAACAAATACACGAAAATAGACACATGACGTGAATAACGAAGAGGTTTGCCATTTTCTCCATTTCAAACACGAGCTGATAAATCATCAACTGAAATACAGGTTTCCTCACGATGTTTTCCTTCACCAGATTTTAACAAAACATGGATTTTTGCAACATATTCTCACAAATAGCATAAGCTAATGTTTAATTTTCAGATTATTTTTGTTTCCTTTATGTTTGATTGTACCCACGTTTATTTGTACCCTGTTTACCCCGTCGTTAGCATGAGGTTTGCTTTTTCTAAAAAATCATTTTTATTTTACGCTGCAGAGAAAGTAAAATGTACGTAGTCAGTTAGATATTTTGATTAGAGAATGGCATTTTTCGTTTTTTTTAGTTGCGTACTTTTTTTGGTTGGTTAATTAGGCATAAAAGTAGGAAGCGCGCGCCCCCTTCTAGAACTACAATAACGAGCTGGCCGCTCTTACCATCTGTACACTACAAAAATATTGTGAAGGAAGTACGTCAATCTGATTTCTTGTATGTAAAAACGCCATTGCGCAGCACTTCTGCAACCCCCTCCCTCAGACCGCCCTCCCCGCTCGTGTCACGGTCGGTTTGCATACATCGCCATATCCCAATTCTATGAATGAATGAATAAATGAAAATGATTTTATTTAAATTATAGGCTAAAATATAGCACTTTAAAATCGACTTATCGCCGCCGCGCAGCCTACTTCTATGTACTTAGGCTTTACTGTGCGTTGAAGTCAAACTTACATTTTGTTTTAAATCAGGGCTTGTTACCAGTGCAATATCGGTATATACCGGTAATTTTCTATACAATAAAAGTACCGGTATTTTATATGACAATTCGGTACCGATACCAACCGGTAAAAATCCCTGTTTTAAACTACTAGACTCATCAAGTAGTTTAGAATAAAGTATACGTTAAATGTCACTCTCTGATGTCCCAGTTTTGAGTTTCGCAAATATAGACAGAGAATAATAGTGCGATGTTATTATCACGCCAGTGCACTAGCATAAAGAGTAAATAGACAATATTTCATTGGATATTAATTTAATTGGGGAGAAAAATTAACGATTTATTTGTTATTTATATACGTCTGTAAATACTTGGGGGAGGCCTTTGTCCAGCAGTGGACGTCTTTCGGCTGAGAGAGAGAGAGAGTCGCAAATGGGACCTCATTCGTTGCAATTGTTTATTTTTTCGCAAATTTTTACTTTCTCTGTTCAAGAATGCCATTCTCACAGCACAAACGACTGATGTCATATGAAATTCGAGCAAGTGCGTATTAAGGTCAACCTGTCCTGAAGAAATACTTCTTTACTTGGAGGGCATTGGTTATTCAGTTTGTACAAGCCGATATGACATCAGTCATTCATTGCGTTTTGCACGTGCATACCCATACATCGCATTTTTCATAATAGGGTATTACACCATTTTTGAAAAACTGTTTTAAATTAATCCTGAGATCGTAATGAACTAGTAGAAATTTTGTTATTTTTTTTAAAACCGAAAATCGCCTTAAAATCTGTTTTTTATTTATGATTTTGAATTTTCGCGCGAAAACGCTAGCCGCCATGCTTTTTCACCTCGTGACGTCACTCGGTTAGTAAACAATACGACTGCGAAAGACCAAGTAATAAGATTCGTGAAAATTGAGTTATCATTGGTGTCTTGTGCCTGAATGCAAAATACAAGTGTAAAAACGCCACAAAAATTATGGATTCAAGTGCCAAGTGATGTAAAAATGAGAAATACTTAAAGTATTAACCATTGGCAGATTTGTACTTTCTGCTTTCACAAAACCGTCTTCCATAGTGAAATAAAGGCTAGAAGTCTACAAACGTGTTAATAACTCGTAAATTTATCAAAATAACAGCGCACAACTTATTTTCAGTAGATTGTTTACTATCGGAATGACGTCACGGCGGGATCCAACATGGCGAATGGCGTTTTAGACATTTGAAAAACAGATTAGAAAAGACGATTTTTAAAATTGAATTATAAAATTAAAATTGCAATTTTATGAATAAATATCGACGTTTCTTGTTTACTTTTTTCGAAATCTATTATGAACAAAAATGTTTATATTTTTTCTTACATAGTGTAAAATACCCTATTATCATAGTTTATTCGTTGCTGGCTTTGTTTCTGTTTATATATATGTTAGATCAGAAGTATCTTTTCGGCATTTCTTTGTATTGTACTATCGTCTGCTCCGATTTCAGTATAGATGTGAAATGGATTCAGAATGTGAAAGCAATTGCTTCACATAAGTACGTAGTCATTAAAAAAATCTTACGAATTTTTTATGACTACTTCAAAAACGATGAAAAATATAAATTTGTAAATGAATAAATAAGATTAGTCAATATATAAGGTGGACTCAAATTAACTACAAATATTTTCAGGACTGGCTCCAGGAGGCTAAATAAACGTATTGGAGATAAAATTTTAAAAATCGATACGCTAGTTTTTATTTATTTTTTTCTAACAAAAAAGATATTATAAAATAATGACATTTAGTATCATACTGTAGATACATGTTAGACAATTCATTCATCTATAAGCTCCACCCACCAAATAATAGTATAAAGCTCCACCCACCAAATAATAGTAAAATTAAATTGATTTGCCGTCTTCCTCTTTTTTATCAAAAGTGCGTGGAAGACAGAGTTTTATTTTTTGTGTGGATTAACACACACACACACACACACAGACACACACACACAAATAACATAAGATAGCCTAATAACTAATAAGATGATAATTTAAGTGTAAGTTTTGGGGTTTAAGGCGACTAGGAGAGCAAACATGTGAATTTGGTTTATCAAATTTATTAATAAGTTTACAATTTACAATAAAATAATACTTCCCATCACACTTTTTCACACGTAAACGTAAAACGTGCACTCATCTGTCCACAAAATGTTATTATTTCGGTTCCTACACAACCACTGCGAAAACTCCACTCTGTCTTCATAGTCCGTTGGGAGCATCTCCTGAACCCTCAGAATATGATAGGGATGAAATCCTCGCTATGCAACACTTTTAAAATGTATGATTTCGACACAAAGAAGACACGTGCGGCGTCTTCAGAGCTGGCCACAGGGTGTCTTAAAAAAAGTCCAACACATCTTCTTCCAGCCGTAGGTATACAGGATACCGCAGTCGGCCTGCATCAGGCCTGGGTCGGAAACTGCCGGTCTCGCGGTGACGCTGCACGGCACCAAGAATAGTTCTTGGGTTGATCCGCCGACCATACCTCTCGAAAAAAATCTCGCACGCCCGAGTACAAATTTCATTTGCATCATGGTAGCAGATTGTCATATTCAAGTAGTCCTGGTTTTAATATCGGTAAGGCATTTTTTACAACATACAACTTCATGTCAAAGCTTTTTATTAGACCAATCTCCAAGACAACGTCTATGGTATATCTCTAGTATGTGCACAGAGTATATCAAAATGAGGTTGTAACATTCCTCCCCAATTAACTTAAAGCATTTCTTCGATTAATCGACGAGGTGCTTGCCTCTGCCGGTTCGGGAATACACAGAGTATCTATCAGCAGAGTCGACAAAGTATGTAATGTTTTGTCTCATGTCAAGGTATGTATTTTTTAACATCTTTATTAAACATGGTCGTTACTATTGTGCAATAGTTTTAGGTCGGGAAAACAATTAAATACGTAGGTGATAAAAGAAAGTCAAGTGCGAATGAGGCCATACCAACTAGTAGATCTATCAAAAGGTTCAACATTTTTGCTCTCACTAAAACATAAATAAAAGCCAAACTTTATTTTCGCCATTCGATCCGTAGACGCTGTTACTGGACGAATTACATTCACTTTTTAGTGTTCGAACGGGACCCTATTACTAACACATCTTAAGAATACGAATAATTAAATTAAAACAATTATTTAAGGGGGCTCCCATACACCAAACGTGATTTTTTAGAATGCTACGGAACCCTTCGTGCACGAGTTCGACTCGTACTTGGCCGGTTGTTGATTTGATTTGAAAAGGAAAAATGAAAAGTTTTCAGATATCTTTATTTTCTGTTTGTCAAGACAAGAGACCTTTCCAGTAATAGAATAATCCAATAATAATAATATTAAAAAAAACCTATGAAAAAAACCTATAAAAAAGACCTATGATTGATTGCTCCGTTCCATAGTTACTCTATGACAGAGCGGCACCATAGATAGAGCAACACGGACTCACGCGCGCGCCGGTGGGCGGCGGCTTTTTTGTGGCCGCGTGTAGGTAGTTTCATTTTAATTGGTTAAAATAATTGGCCAATGAGGTAAGGACTGAAACATCGTCTCTCGTGTTTTATGTTACATGATACAGGATGTTATAATGTTACGGTTTTCAAAAAACAAAAAGTTAATTTTTCTCGAAAACTAGCGTGTAGAAAATTGAAAAAACCACTGATATTCTTTCTAAATAATAACAGTAATCAGCCCTAAAAATATTTGTAGTTAATTTGAGTCCACCTTATATATGAGATGAGAATACAACAGTCCTGTACTGCTGTCCCCATGGCCGTTCACGAGTTGACGCATGGGTCAGTCTTAGTCAGCTCAACTATATTAGTGGCAATTGGTTTATGTATTTAACTAGAACGTTAATTTTATTTACTTTAATATAGCTTTCATTCTGATTTCTATACTAAAGATTTCGTAGGCGGAACCTAGTCAACATTAAAAATACAGGATGTTTTTTTATGTATTGTATGTGATATTCGATTCCCTATCCAACTAGCAATCTTCAATTTTTTGCGTATTTATTCAATTAAAAGTGGAAAAAAAAAACATTCTGTATCTATAAAGTTGCATGATTAAGCTTTTTAACACTTTTAGTTATTTAGAAAGCTTTTCGCTTTTTAATTCCCTACTTCCATATACATTTTATTATTTATTTTATTCTATTTATTTATATCCTGTCTATTTCTTTCGATAACAATAACTATCTGTATAATACAATAATATTTCTATATATCATGAGCACACAACGTTATAATTGTTAATTTTTATATTTTTGAGTAAAATTATAAGGCTTTGGTCTTCAAAATAAAATCAATCCAAGGTATAAAAAAAGTTTTCTTAGATCAAGTCGTATTTGTCATATTGAGTCTACAAAGTACTGAGTTGTATTTGATTTATATAAAATATAGCAACATTAGTCAAAGAGTCTAACATGCGATATATACAAGTACAAATTTACTTCAGAGCTATTTGTTGACCAATGCATCCATTTTCTCTTCATCATCATAACAATTTTAAAAAAACCATAATGTTGTGTGCCCATATCACCTCACCTGTCACTAACATGCTAACCACGGTCGTGTGCTTCCCCCACATTGCAGCGCTAAGGACTCCAAGATGGCGGCGACACGTGCGTACAATCTATACCCCCGCCCCCCCTCCCCCAACCTAGCTAACCCCCCTCGCTTTGTTCGTCCAGAGCCGCGCCAACTCGTCCATGGACTTCACTGAAGACCCATTCAAAGACTACAGGTACGAGGACCCCTTCAACATCGAAGATCCCTTCGCTGACGTCACAGACTCCAAAATAAGACCCACCTCTGTAGCCGGATTCGAAACTGACGATTTCTTCTCTCCGACTCTCAATGGAAACTTCTCGAAGCCAGAAAAGAGGAGCGGTCGAGTCTCCGCTCCGCCCGTCGCGTACGATCCGTTTTCAACTCGGTCTGACCATAAAAATACCGCAATTAGTACTTTGCCCGAAACAAACGAGAACAACAACGCGTGGGCAGCCTGGCCCAATGACAACTGGGCCACTGACGACGCCTGGTCCAAACCTTCGCAGCCCAAAGACACCTGGGCCAAACCCGCAAAATCCGACGCCTGGTCGACCAACAGCAAAAACACCAACTCCTCCTCGAGTGACTGGAAAACGGACAACTGGGCGAATAAGTCCGAAAACTGGGCCACGGATTGGGGGACCGACCAGAATAAAAACTTGAACGAAACCTGGCCCTCGAACACTTTGCCTTCGAAGAAAGAAAAGTCTCCCAAGCCTGTTAAATACGCGAAATCATTGGTAAATACGATAGGAGGTATCGGGAGGAATAGGCATAATAAGGAGAAGAAGGTCAAAGCGAATTTGGGAGCTCGTAGCAGTGAGTTGTTACCAACGGAAGAACAGCAATGGAAATGGGCCGCCGAGGAATCTAAACGGTTAGAAGCCGAGGCTGAGGCCAGGAGAAGACAGGAAGATGCTGAGTTGCAGCTAGTTTTAGCAATATCAAGGCAGGAGAAGTGATGACGCAATCAGTTGTCCATGGTCTGGTCTATGCTCGGTGAGTCGACGAGTCAATGCATTTTTTAATTCCGCGGTCGTTCACTGTTGTGAATACGAATTATTTTGGTTTGCAATCGATTGCGCGCTGTAAACCTTTTTGCTACTTCTAGCAATCACGCGCAGTGAATGCCTAAATTGATAATAACTATGATATGACTAATTCGTATCCAATCAGTGCACGATCGCCGATGTCAGCCGACCAATAGGAGGCAGGAGTTGAGATTCATTCTGCATTCCACGTCATACAGGGAGGAGCTGTAAGTCTTGTATATGTATTTATTTTTAAATCGCAATTTATAAGAATGCTAGGTTGGCAGCAATATTGTTAATATTTTTAATATAATATTGAGGACCAGAAGTAGAAACGTCATCTGTTTCGCACGGTAGAAGGTAAGAGTGAAAGAGACAACCCTATACAAATGGATTATATCCTTTACCTCAATGTACGTATATATGATACTTGTACTCGATTTGTATATAATGATAGATGTACATATAGTAGGCTTACAGTTACTCTCGTCATTTATTGGAACTAAAATATATCGCTAGTCAGTTTGGTTACGTCAAATTGCGGGGTCTGGAGAGAGGTCCAAAATATCCTATGGGATTTTGCGGTTGCATACAAAAATTGGTTGTTTAAGTTAATAAAAATTATAAAAAATCATCTTAATCTGGAAACTTAAGTGCAGCTTATGAAGGGTAATTTTCTTTTATTTAACAGTTTTATTATGTGTAACGTATCAAACCATTGTGATTATGATTTTTGAAGTTTTCTGAATTAATTTTTTTTTTGTCCAGATAAAGAAAGCATTATGTACTGACTAGTCGTTTTTTGAAGAAATAGTCGAGCTAGAACGTTCTGTAAATAATTAATTTTTGTATGTAACGGGCAGTGTGTAAAAGTGTATTATATCGTTTGCGAGGCCTAATAGCTTCACTGTGTATATTGTAGTCTTAAATCAAAGATGGCGCGGTGAAATCGCAATATTTACTTGTATATGTCAGATATAATTTTATTTTCACATAAGACCAACTCGGATGTTATTGTACGTACAGTCATCATTTATTAATTTATTTCAAACAAACATATTAGACATTTTCTAAGCTGAAATGACGCGCCCCACCTCCGCATTAACGTACGAAAGCAAATTTCAAATATGAAAAAAAAAGTAGTGGGGCGCATCATTTCAGTTAAGACAATCTCTACCAGCGTTTTACACAGACTTATAGTGATTGAAATTGTACCTTGTCCGTCATTTTATCTATTTCTGGCTATTTTGATTCAATATCAAATTGTGATGATATTGTGAACAATGTAGGTTGCGCCATGATAATACAAAATGAAATAATCGCGATTTCACTGCGTCCAAAGACCTACCAAACGATATGGACTAGAAATACCTACAAAACAAACGTGCATACCTACAACATTGAGTTATATAAAATGGCGTCTATAAGAAGGGATGACAAAAAGATCGATATATCGATGTCGACACGCCCGCTATCGCTATCTAGCGCAAACAACATAGTTAAACCCTTAATTGTTTGTTTTTCTGTATACCTTGATTGTGATTGATAATTTCATAAAAATTCTCAAAAACTAAAAACATTTCCCTCGACGTTTCTTACACACTGAGGACGGGCGCGTGGCGGGTCGGGAATACAGTGGGCCGATTCATATGGACGGCAACACACTTACCACGTGCGCGGTATGTGTGCTGTCGTCCATACAAATGTAAGTACTTCCGTTTGTATCGAAAACGCGCAGCCTAAAGCGCTCCTTCGAGCCTAAATCTGCTAGCCCTCGCGTGATAGCGTGTTTTCCATATAAACACAAAGAACATTACAGCTCCAAATTTAAGAAATTTGAAAAAGAAAATGAACAGCTGAATTAAAAGCTGTTAAAGTGGCGTAACAATATTACGTCCGCTGCGTTAAAAGGGCGTCCGTCTTCGCGTGTTAAAGGTTGTGTGAGTTGCGTCTCATTCAATCGCCTCCGCACCGCCTCAACTTTAAGGATATAGCGAAGGGCTGTTCATTAAACAATTTCCGCTGGATGGCGTTGATAGCAACATTTTCCGTTTTATTTATTTTGTTGCGTTGTTGCAGTACTTATAGGCAAACATTTTGAATTTGGCGAGCGGTAAACATACTATTTTATTTATTTTATGGCCTACGATTATATTTCAGTCAACATAATGAAAAAAAGCTTTAGAATAGAATCTGCCATGAATCTTCGTATCTCTACACTCACTCACACTACGACGAGAGCTTTCAAAATGACATTAAATATAGCGCAAAGCATTGTTATAAATTTAAAAATACGCTACTAGATGGCACTTATTTCAAAAGAGTGTCTAACTACAATAATGGCAATCGGACTGGCTGGCAGCATAAGAAAAAAGAAAAAGAAATTTAAAAAATACAAAGAGCGAAAAATAACCTATAATTTCTTCTTGTCATTGTCATATTTTGTAAGAAAGCAAAAAATATATATTTATGAGAATTAATATATAGGTACCTATGTAGTTCAAGTTTTCAATTGGACTCCAGCAACGAAAAAGTCCTCCAGCGCGTTGCAGTGTCTAGACTTTTGTTGCAAACTGTCAAAAAGCGCAAAGTTGAATATTTGGGACCCGTTTTGCGACACAACAGATATCAGCTGCTTCAACTTATGGGAAAAATAGAAGGCAAGAGATGTGTTGGAAGACGCAAAAAATCATGGCTGAGAAACATGTGAGTGGACCAGAGTCACCACGGTTGAGGAGCTGTTTCGCTTAGCGACGAACAGAGAAGAGTTTGCGAATCTGACGGCCAACCTTCAGTAATGGAGAGGCACTAGTTCAGTAGTGCAAAATCATAATTAGTAATAAGAAACTGTAATTTAAATACCTATCTACCAATAGTTTCAGCAGTTTGGATTTCACCACCTCTTAGATTCCCAACGCAAATCTAGCAATAGTTCGAACATCCATTTTCAAAAATCAATCAGCAAGCAGCACCGCAGACGTTATGGTCATAATGTTCTATTGAATTGTATGACTAGAATTATATTTTTTTAAATAAAACTAAATAGTACATATTGTTGACTTTTATTTTTAGTAATGAAGTGGAAATTTATTTTCCGACCTTTTTTATTAAAGAAAACAAAAGATTAGGTATAGTTATTCCTTTCCAACATAAATTGTTAAATATTGCAGTCATTATTCATGATGACTCCTTCATAGCTTGGAATGATGGATGGTGATGATAAATTCTTTATCACGACAAACCTGTGTTACAGTTTTTGTTTTTGTATTACAGAATTAGTGTATAAAGAAACACTTGTGCTGTGCATTTCCTGCCACAGTATTGACATTTGACACGTGTCAATACTATCGATAGTCCTGCAACGCTAGTAGATAGATATGTATATAGTGTAGACTTACATCGATACCACGACGAATATCGATATCTTTTATTGTTGATATAAATTAATATCGTTTTTAAATATGCAACAAGCTAATTATTAAAAATAAAAAACACGACTGACAAGTTTTTACTCAAAAAGTATACCTATATACAAACATATAAGTAATATACATTTTTCAAATCGCCTTTTAAAGCCCTTCAATTTGATACCCCACTCGATAAGATTGATCAAATTTTATTGTTTTTTGGTCTGCTATTTATCGCATATATAATCCGCCATTTTGTTTTTATGATGACGTCATAGAGCCTATGTCACTCGGAGGAATGCAAGGAATCTAAAAATACCTCTCACATCAAAATCTGTTAAGCCATTCAGGACTTATGGTGGAATAAAGAAACTTACATACAGACTTACATACATTCAAGAACCCTGAAAACATAACACTCCTTTTATGGTCAGTCGTGTAAAAATAAATCTGCAAATAATAAATGCGTATTTTATGCATAAAGTGAAAAAGTAATACACAGGTACCTTATTTACATTTTAATTGATAATTTGTTAATACTTATCCGAATCTGATCGATTAGATTCAGCACTGTCAACGGTCAATACATAATCACACTTTCAATGAAATGTATTTAAATAAAATCGGAAAAAAAATAATTAATATAAATCACGGAGGTCGAGCCCACCTCGACTTTATCGATAATTCAAAGTATCGATACTTCGTGCCCTAGAAGTTCTAGGATTAAATTAGACGTTCAGAAAACATGTTGTGAAATGCAAACTAAAATATAATTAATCAGTAATATTTGTTTTCTTTGAAACTAAATATAAATGTATGCACATATTCCTATAGTTTATTTTTTGTAAATGAATACCTACGTATATAATATCTACCTACTATAATGTCTTTTGATAAAAGTATTTTCAAAATTAAATTGTTTAAGTTTCAGGACGAAACTTATGATTGTAAAAAGAATTATCTTTTTGGGTAAAAAAAAGCAACGTTGCCATCTTACACCTCGCACAGATCGGCAACAACGTATCGATGAATGCCTGAGATGAATTCGCACAAATATTCCAGTCCAGTCATATACGTAATGGCAAGCTTGTAATAATATATTAAATCTAGGGTTCAGTACGTATTTTTATGAAAGATTTTTTTTATGGTGAAATTTAAATTTGATAACTGGGACTTTTGAATATGAAGGCAGGGATATCTGAATATGACCTCTTGACATCTGGATGTGAAGACCTGGGTGTCTGGTCATGTGCATATGAAATGCTGGACAGCTGAATATGAAGACCAAAGCTTCAGGAGATGATCACCTGAACATCTGGAAATGAAGATCTGAAAATGTGGAGCTGAAGACCTGGACATCTGGACATCACCTGCACATATAAATTTGAAGACGTGGGAGTCTGGTCATGTGGATACGAAAACCTGGACAGCAGGACATAAAGTCCAGGACATCACATCCAGATGTACAGGTGATGTCCAGATGTCATATTTAGATAGCCTGTCTTGATATCCAAAAGTCCCAGTAATCAAATTTAAATTTCACCATAAAAAATCTTTTATAAAAATAAGTATATTGAACCCTAAATTGTATTTAATATTGAAACTTGCTATTTTATAATTTTTTAGCATTTCATGATTTTCTTTTGTTTTTCACGTACAGCCGATGGCGCTGTCAAGGCAAGCAACATCGAGGTAGCATGCATTTAGGTCTCAAAGTGCTTTTATATAAATTTAGTCAGTAGTTTGTAATAAATCTGCTAGACGTCGCCCCTAAATGTCACAAAATATTACGCACACATCAACAAGAATCTCAATTTTTGTCGTATTTTAAATGCCGTTTTTCTCGTAAATTATTATACATTATTATGTTAAATTCAACATGAGAGCACAATTACTTCATAAGAATTGGAAATTCGATTTTATTATGAGAATCATTAACGAAGTTTAGAGCATTGCTGTAGAACAAAATGTATGGACAGCCAAAGCTTGGCTTTCACCTTAAATGTTCATTAAATGTGAGCTTTATATTAGGGCGCTCTCTGTAGACATACTTTGACAGCTGACATCGGCGGACAGCTGCCCGCTAATTTGTGATGTCAATGTAAAGTATGAACGTCTACAGAGGACGTCCGAAAGCTCAAATTGCAATGAACATTAAAAGATAAGGCGGTGCGGATGCGATTGAATGAGACGCAAGTTGACGCAACCTTTAGTCTATCTCATCATACCATACCTTACCTGCTACAGAAATAGACAACCCGTGACGGAGGACCGCTTAACGCAGCGGACGCTCTAAAAATTGATCGAATAAAAGAGCAGTTGATCTTTTTTCACATTTATTTATCATCAAACATACATATTTACAACATACATATCTTCTTCTTCTCTCAGCCGAAAGACGTCCACTGTTGGACAAAGGCCTCCCCCAAGGATTTCATCCATGGAGGGTTTTGCCGTAATCGCCATGCTTGGCAGGCGGGTTGGCGATCGCAGTGTAATGGCATATTACGCGGAAAGATGCTGCTGCCCATCCTCCGGTGTTTGAAATCCCTTAGTCGCCTCTTACGACACCCACGGGAAGAGATGGGTTGGTGCTATTCTAGGCCACACCACAGGCCAACAACATACATATAAATGAAATAAAAAATCGGTACACACAAAAAAAAAACTTTTTTCAAAAAAATTAAAACTAAGCGGTTTTACAAAACTTGCAAAAGAAGTACTTGGAAGTGGCAGTGTTTTTACAATGTTGTCTTGATTGAGAGCTGTATCTTTGGCCTGAAAGTAAAATATATGGCATAAATAAATTATTTCCACACAACTGATAGGACCAAAAAATAAATACCAATACTTACAAAAGAAGTACTTGGAAGTGGCAGTGTTTTTACAATGTTGTCTTGATTGAGAGCTGTATCTTTGGCCTGTAGGTAAAATATAATGCACAAATTATTCCTGTACTAATTTATTTAAATTGATAGGTAATAAAATTTAAAAACAACTTCCAAAGAAGGCAGTGGTTTTAAAATTGTGTCTTGAACAGGAACTAATACCCTCATCTGTAAAAGCACATTTTTTTAAATGTTTTCAAATAACCTTCATTAAATTAAAAATTGAGTTTTAAATATTTAAAATTCAATCTTACTGGGGCATAAATATTTAAAATTCAATCTTACTGGGGCATCAGGGGACTGAAAATTCAATCTTACTGGGGCATCAGGGGACTGAATTGCAGCGACTTGTGTAGGAGTAGAATCTTTCAACTGGAAAAATAACAGGTAGTATTAAATTTTATTGATCACAATTATTATGTTCCAAATGCTATCCCACTAATATTATAAAAGTTATTATAAGGTTTGTATGTTATTTGTATTTGATATTTGTCTGTTTGATTGTTACTCAATCACGCTATTAAGTAACAATCAATGATGCCTCAATTGCTGAATGCATTTTGATGAAATTTATAATACGGGTAGTCTTTTTGGATCTGGATTAACATGTAGGATACTTATTATCCCGAAATTCACACGAGAGCGGAGCCCCGGGCACAGCTATTGGAAGCCATTTTTTCCATCGCATTAGACTTTCGATGAGAAGCAGGGATTAGTTCAGGTTTCTGTCAAACGTAGTGATTTGTGTCGCTTTGTGCGTGTTTACGTTAAAACAATACAAATGCAGAAACAGCACGGTCAGCAGACTCCATTGGACAGGTCAACGATGACTTAGCAATTGTCAGAGATTTGTTCTGCTGAATGCGGCCATTGGTTAACCTGACATGCAATATATGGATGGATGTAGAAATGTATTCTATTCTACATATACACCTTTTTAACACTCAAACAAGGTATTTTAGACAAGAAAAAAAAATAAGAATTACTTACTACAAGAGATGGTGAAGGCATTGCTTCGTCATGTAATCTTATCACGTCAAGGGTTCTGTTGAAGCAAGTTTCTTCAAAATGTAGTGAACAGACGAATAGTTTTTAATACTTGGGTTAATGTTTTCCCTACCAATTATATCAAGCCACTTCTTCATTGCTTCATTACTAGGCAACCTATAATAATATAAAAAAATGACCATTAATGAATTAGAGCAGTAATATAAAGTGCAAAAATGTCGCGTTAAGTTAATTAGACGCTCTCAAGTTATTAGTTTGCACAATGCGATAGTTATCGATATCAGCTGTGCTTGATTACATCACTACTTTTATGCAGATTTGTATGTAAATCTTTTTTATGAAAATAAACAAGAAACCAACTTGGAAACACCAGATAAACCAAAATATGTCTACTTTATTAATAAACACAGCTTTTATTATCATATCATGAAACAGATTGACCATATAATCACAGTAAACCATAAAAACAGGCAACTTACAAGCAATGTTAGTTGATGGCGATTTCTATTTTTTCTCGCACTGCACCACTTTATACAACAGTTAGTCATAATGACAACAGTTAAATAACAAAATATTCAATGGTTTTTCTAAAACAAACAAATGAATCGCGAAATTTTCACAGTAAACAACCAACAGTTTGACATTTTGACAGCGCATGTACCAAAGACTAGAGTGAAATAAAATGGCGGAAGTGGCACGCGCGCTCAAAATCGTGACGTCATGCAAAAACATTGCCAGAAACTAGAAAACATTAAATATGTATATCTCTTTCATTTAAAGGCGATATTGTCCTTAGATGAAAAGAGACAAACATATATTTCACAGTGTTATGTCGAAAATGATAATATATGTATAATTTATTGTAGCCATAGTACAATAGTTCCTGTCCATATGTTTGGTAGGTCTTTGACTGCGTCCAAGAATTATATTTCATGAATTATGAAAAAATAATATATATCCTTTTAACGAACTTCAATGTTAGTTGAGTTTTTCTATATGTATTTCACTACCATTATTGCAGCATTTTAGACGCCTAACATAATATACTTGGAGATGTCCACGGTCACCTTCCCTTGTGGATATACCAATTAATTCATCCATGCAACATAAAAAAAATTAAGTTATTTGTTTAATGACAGCGCTCGAATATCCTAACTATGTAAAAGACGATACTGCCTAATTAGACATATCTAATTAGGTGTTAAGACGCATTTTGATCACACAAAACAAGTGTCTGAGTGCGTGTATGTTTTGAAGACACTCAGACGAAGAGGCGCCTAGAAATGTCGATCGAAAATCACCCTTAATAAGATCTTTAATAAGATCTTACTAGAAAATTAATTATTTTAAACTGAAACATTCGTGTGTTATTGATAAAGGATACACAAACATGAAATAAATTTTAATTATAGATCTTACGCAACACTGTTATATTTGAAAATAAATGATTTATATTAGTCTTGCAAATTTCAGTTGACATAATTATTAAACTTATTTAGTTATTTGTACATTTTTAGATGTGTATACTTTATTATTCGTTAGTTAGCTTGTACGTTGTATAAATCTTTGTTTTGTATAAACAATTCCATTGGATGCATGTGGAAGTACAACTGTATTTATTATTGTTATGTTGGCAGAATGCTCGATGCGAGTACAAACGCATGGTACGAAGTAATGTCGCAACAGTCGAAATATTTAAAAAAACAATGCTCAATATATGCAAAAATTTTCACGAAAAAGTATTATGGGAAGTCTGGACGGTAGCTTAGCGCGGCGCGATATAATCTGTAG
This sequence comes from Ephestia elutella, assembly GCA_018467065.1. Taxonomy (NCBI): domain Eukaryota; kingdom Metazoa; phylum Arthropoda; class Insecta; order Lepidoptera; family Pyralidae; genus Ephestia; species Ephestia elutella. The sequence goes on from CM031582.1 coordinate 1,394,633, forward strand.
TGCCTTCGATTCGCTGTATTTATCTCTTTCTAACACTAGTGTGCGGGCTGGTGAGTGAAAAGGATGCAGCATGTAGCTTCGCATAATCAACGATATCTATCGTGTTTCGGTTAAATTGTTCTTAATAATCAATGTTCTAGAAAAATGTGCAAATAAAAAAAAAGATGTAAATTTCTAAAATTTCTACCATTTGGTAGTTTTAAGTATTGTAGAACGACAACACTCGCTTTTGTCGTACGCACGGGCTCACGCGTCGTATCCAAAACAATAATGTTAGTGCACACTCTTGTAGGGACATTTGATAAAATAAAAAAAAATACTATCACAAAATTTTGCATGAAAAATGTCTCAACAAGCTGCTGTTAGGGCAAGTTCCCACCGTATTGAGACAACAAACAGTCTTATCGATTTTGAAATAGTTTTTTATGAGAACGTACGTAATTTTCGTCGTTTAATATGGCGTTTCATAAAGTATAGCTATTTGTTGCCACGATACAGCGTGGACTTTCCCTTAGAATAGGTAATTTAATTGTAAACATGTAATGTAACTGAATACCAGTGTGTTTATGGGTATTATCCTAAAGTTGTTATCTCTTTCTTAGGCGCTGTTGTTTGTGGCTCGGCGCGCCGCGCGGACATACTATTTAGTTCGACCAAACGTCCTTGACACTTGATATTTTCCGGACTATTAGATGATATAAGATATAGCGTAGGTAGTCTATCTGGTTATAATTATTTTATTACTTTGTTGAAATTTATAGAAATGTCTATTTTTCGCGAAGCGTTCTCAGTCAATTGATATTCTTATATTTATCTATAATATTATTTTTTAAATAGTGGAATATTCTTATACTATAGTCCGCGCGGCGTTTAGATCCAATCTGTTATCAAGTATACAATATGATGTATGTAAATTTTCAGTGATAGCGGAAATAATACTTTAAAATCTTGACGTTGATGTGTATATGTGTATTTAAAGCTAATGGATCGAGCGAATAGTTAAGATGTAAGGTAGTGACGGTGCGCGGCCTCGATCGGCCACTGGTTTGTACAAAGCTTTAAATTATATATTATAGCTGTAAGGATGCAAAATCTCATTGACCATGTGCGCTTCATAAATAAAATAATAGCACTATTCGCATTATATTCGAGTGAGATTAAGTATCATATGGTAAAAAATAATTTCCAAAATTAAATCAGTATTATTCCGAGTCCGCGCGCCTTAGCTTATAGGATAAAGAATTTACTTATCATTATGCAAAAGGGTTGGTATGTTGTGCAGATGCGAGTCGGTTTGGAGCGGGCCTCGTCCTGATAGAACGAATTAGCTTCTTATTCCTATCACCACGCCAACGATTCACCTCGCAAAATGAATCTGTATTTTTAACAATTTACTAAACAAATTTCGAGTAATCTGTAAGAAAAAATGCTTATGCGCCATGAAATAATCTATCATTTTATAGGTTATGTTTGTAATAAATTATTTAAAAACTTTTATAGTTATGGTGAAACTTGTGTAGTGGTGTGAGAATAAGCTGAATTAGATGTAGGTGGAATAGAATGAAACGCATATTACGTTACTTAGACGATCCAAATCTACATACATATATCACGCGTCCGTAGCATTACCCCGTCACAACCGTTAATAACCGTCATTGTTAAAATTTGGAATTTAAAGATTGCTACTGGATCTCTTGTAATCGTTCTCTGTTTTCGAGAAAGAGATGAAAGAGCATGTAGATACCAGTACAATCTTTATTTAACCATATTATATAGATTTAAAAAAATATTAATAATATTTTGCATTGATCGATGTTTACTATTCTATTTATTAGCGGTTTTAATTCACAGCTTTTATATGCAACGAATTTAATACTTTCAAGTGTCAAGATTGGTTGGTTCTGTTTCTGTGAAACGGAGTGAGTCTAACGTTCAGAGTTTTGCCTCTGGAAGCTAGCAATTGTTACAAACTGAAATGGACTTTAAATCGGTTTCAATAGAGTTGATATTGCATTCTTAAAATATATGTTTTTAATTTGAAGTAATATGGATACTGTGTGTGTACTTTAATTCAATGTAAATAAAGTCGAATTCAGTTTGCAATGTTTCTAGCGGTCTTTGAAACTTTGATACGTATTTTCGGGCCTATTGTGCATGATTGTGCTGCGGTGTTAAAGTAAGGAATTGCAACTTATGAATATGTTTAATGTAAAGTTATGTAGGAAATAGTCACGAGTAGATTTCGGACCTTAAAAAGAGCACGATCATGTCGGAATTGGCCATAGACTATATAACTTCTTAGATTTTTTGATGACCTTTTTGTTGATCTATATAAATGAATTTAATAAATAATTGAAATTGTGGATGTACTTCTGTTATAGCGTTCTAAGAAGTTATTATTTCTATGATCTATTTTTGAATTATCTGTTGATGTTTTAATGTTTATGCCTTAAGCCGCATTCAGATTTAAAAAAGTGGCATGTGTCATTGGATTCTAATACATCATACCAAGACATGCTGCGTAGCCATAAATATCTTCATTATTTATCATAAGAGGCTAAATAATATTATAGTACAATGTATCTCATATCACATTTAGTTCGCTCAGGACAGGATTGTTCTAAAGATACAATAACTATCTTATAATCAAAAGTTCTTGTGATTTAGCGTCGTAGATATTCTATCTATATACTATATGCATAGACAAGTCCGGGGCTTTTTTCATAATCAGAAACCATAGAGTTATGAGTAGATATGTATACAGTAGCGGTTTGTGAAAAAGGCCCAAGATTTATTTCGTTTACGTTCATAATGTTCAAGTATCAAAATGTCCAATGGTTTCAAAATGCGCTATCGGCAAAGTCCATTTATAATTTACATTCTGATATTGAACATTTTGGTTAATTGGACATTATGAACCTAAATAGATGTTTTTTAATGCTGCAAAGTTCTACTGTTAGCTTGTGATGTTATAACTGGTTGACACATATCGCCTGTTGTCTAAACGTTCGTTGCGTCTTTGCTTCTAATTCCGTTGATAAAAATTCAGACTGCATTTTTTGAAAAATATTTAATTTTCTACTTAAAATTTTTACTGCGCAATAAATGTACCTACGCTTGTTTTGTGCGATATATTATAAAATATAAGTTGTTTTGAGCACTACGTTCTAGATAATTGCAAGGTTAGAGAAATTCTACTAGGTACTTATGATAAAATAAATGTTTATATAAACAAGTTGTGTACGTTTGTAATAATATATAGCGTGTACGACCAAATAATATAATGAATGTCGGTACTCATGAGGTTGCGATGCGGCAACACCTAAATTAAATTATAATTTTGAAAGGCTGTGTTTAGTTGCGACATTTCAGTTTAAATCGTGAAATAGTAGTTTTTTCGCGTACTGGCAACACAGGTCACTTTTCGACGCGCCAAAATTAAAATTACTGTTGATATGGCGTCAGGTATAAGTTGACAGGCAAGCACACATATTTCTAAGCTGTTAAAATTTCTTTTTTTAAAGCGTAGGTGGCGCCCCCACTGTAACGCCAACTTATAATTGACAGACGGTATATTGGTTTGTCGAAAAGGATCTGGATTTAATATTAATTTGAGATGTGACCCAGTCGGGTACCAGCGTTCGTGCATCGTCATTACCTGCTGACATGTATTCACTGTAATGAAACTATGATATTATATTAATATGAAAACAAACAATTCCTGAGATAATAAAAGGAAAATAATATTATACACATGTCTTTTATTTGTACCACGCATGTTACATAATACTTGGTCGAGGAGACTTCGAAGAAAATAGACTTACTAGTGAGATCGGTTTACTTAAAACCAAATCGTCTATAAAACCAAATCGTCTAAATAAAATACAGACATTTCGATTCGCTATTGTGCCTAATAATAGTGCGTAATATTGTTTAGATCGACCAGAAATCATTCATTTATTCTATAACTCTATTTGATAAAAAAAATAGCTTTCTGTATTTTATTGTATACAAAATTACAAAAATACTTATGTACAAAGTATTGTTTATTTGCGATGCAGTTTATTTTGTACCTGTCATGGGGAAGATTTAGTTGTTCCATGGAATGGTTGGATGGGAGTAACAATCTCCATTGAAAATAAATTAGTCCCCTTCACAAACTGGATGATCTAAACTGGGCACTAACAAATATCACAGGCGGAAAAGTGCCCTTTTAGAAATCATCGATTCAATCAATCAATCAATTTTCGCGAGTATACGAGTATATGTAAGTATATTAGTATGGATGCTATAAAAAATCTAAAACTATCATAAAAGGCTATAAATTAAAGAATCCCCCATCGTACGCCATCATCGATGACCCCGTTGAGCCGCTCCGCATAGAGGTCGCTAGTGCGCTCGACAGCAAACGCTGACATGTCGGCGCCGCTGTCGAAAACATTGGGGACGTCGCTCGTCTCCACTGTCACTATTGGAAGGAAGAAGACAGCCATCATGATACCAAATGGTTGTAGCTGAAAAAGGAATAGATTTTTATGCATTTTCTTAACGAAAACTAGCGACAAGATAAAATAATGACTAACTATCGAACGAACGAATGAGAAAAACTGGAGGAAGGACATGAGAATTGCTAAAGATACAAATTAATAAGTGTATTACCTGTTCAACCTCGAAATCAAAGTCTTCTCTCGAATATAGCTTGTGAGGATCAAGACCTGCGGCTTTCAGCCTCGCGCACAGGCTGTCGTAGTAGTGGTCCAGGAGTCTCGTGTAGTACTTGTCCCGGAATTCTTTATCAGATCCATAGAAGATGAAGTACATGAGGTCGTACACGCCAGAGCCCGCTTGTAGCGTCTGGAGATCTACTGGAATTATTTCCATGGAACCGTCCTGAAATCATTCATTTTAGTTTTATATTACCATCAGTACCATCACTTATCACTCTCTTGCACATATTATGTATTATAAAATATCTGTTTCCGATGAATGTCGTTCTGACGCTCCTTAAAAATAAGCAGGTACGTAAAATTAAGTACATAAGTGTCGAAGTACAAATTCAAGAAAACAGATAAACTGTAGAGAAAGATTTCGTACAACCTTATTTTCCCGATGCATCAAGTTGCTGGGACGATAGTCGCCGTGAACCAACGCTGGTATTCGAATAGGAGCATACATTTTCACCATCTTCTCAAAAGATATCTGCTCCATAAACTTCTGCAGCTTCCCTCTCTTCTCTTCTTCCAAAACTCTCATCGCGTGCTCTGTAATCTTTCTTGAGTATTCCATAAACCCTTCAGTCTCTACGAGATTGAACTTGTATTTGTTGAGTATACTTTGAAATTTTTCAGGATTTTCTTCACCAAACGCAATAGACATAGCATGGAATTGTGCTAGCTTTTCCACAGCTTTGGACGCATAAGGCCAGTCAATAGCCTTCATTCTGTCATGACATGCGAACCCTTTCGCTACTAAGTTTTCAAGGACGATAGTTTCTTCATTTGTTTTTAAGTTGCTGCCGTAGTATTTGGCAAAAACTAGACGATCTTCTTTAGGAATATTATATTTATTTTCCATATCATTGTATATCTTCACTATTTTGTTGTAAGCAAAGTTTTCTACTTCGTACACATCAACGGGCACGTTCTCTCTCATGGCATCATTTAGGATTGCAACTTTAGCGAAGAGATGGAGGTCTTCTTTAGGTGGTCCTATGATAGTTGCTGTGTATAAAGCTGTAGTATAGTTTGCTCCTCCAGTTGACACAGGTTTTAAGTCCACTTGGTAATCAGCATATCCCTGTTCCTTCGCGACATCGTCTAGTAATTTCAATAGTGTTTTCTCGGCGTCTGCCATTTTTTGAAAGTATAGAACATCAATAGATTTGGCTTTATAACTGCGTGACTTAAATACACTTTCTATATCAGCTGTTGATAATATTGATTCGTGCGTACTCACTATCGTTATCAAATCATTATCATGATAATGAAATACAACTATTCATCATGACAAGTCATATCACATGAATCGACATCTGGAAATGGGGAAGTGGGTAGGAGTGACCAGACTGTACAAAATTAGGAGATGTGTGTGGATTCAAAATCACCCAATGAGTATAACTGTAAAGTTTTAATTCGTTGAAGAATTAAAAATAATTGAAGAATGGAATAATAGTCCACTTCAATCTATAAAAAAAAATAATGTGTGAATAATGCATTTTATTTTCAATATTTTATGGACTTTGGACATGGAAATTAAAGACAACTAAATTACGATAAATTGTTTATTAGTTATCTCATACGTACACGTATACGTATTGTATCTGGAAATCTTTTAATTGTTGACGAAACAATTGTTTCGTTCGAGGAGATATATATCAGATAAAATGTTAAGGTTTTCTTAGTAACAAGTGTAACTCATGTGAAATATACCTACTGACAGTATTCACTGTTTGTTGCCTAAATAAAGGTACTTACTACTGCGGCGGCGCAGCGACCCGGAGTGGATCTTGGCTCCGACACGAGATGTCGCCATTTTAAATAAAGATAAATAAAATAAATAAAAGTTAAAGGAAAGAAACAAAAATTCCTGAGAAAGTAAAAGGAAAATAATATTAGACGCATGTTTATCTGTACCATGTTACATTATACTTGATCGAGGAAATTTCGAAGAAAATAGACCTTGCTTATCTACCCACCCAAGCAGCAAAATGTAGTAGGTACTATAAAGCTCATAGAACGTTTTGTTGTGAAAAACTGTTTTGGCTACATAAAACTCCTAAGATGGTAGTCTTTGGCGCAGTGTAACATGGCACGTCTCACGTCCATTACAATTAAATTTTTTGGAACTTTGGACCAATCGCGCCTTTGGCTTGTTCCATGGATTGGTTGAATTGTGGGAATAATAAATTTTCATTGAAAAGAAATGAGTAGTAAAAACCGGATGATCTACAGGGCACTAACAAATATCACAGGCGGAAAAGTGCCCTTTTAGAAATCATCATAGACATCAATCATCTTAGAAACGAATTTTAGTTAGTTGACGTTATAAAATTACTTAAAGCTAAGGTTACTATCGCCTCCAAAGCGCAAGTGGAGAAGAGGAGAATCGAAAAAATGTAAAACTATGAAGCAGTGAATTAGAGAACCCCCAATCGCACGCCATCATCGATGACCCCCCTGATCCTCTCGGCGTAGAGGTCGCTAGTGCGCACGGCAGCCAGCGCGGACATCACGTCGACGTCCGCCATGCTGGGAGCGTCGCTCGTCTCCACTGTCACTATGGGAAGGAGGAAGACAGCCATCAAGATACCAAATGGTTGCAGCTGAAAAAAGGGAAAGATTTTTGCACTTTTTTGAGGTCTTTCAAAGTTGAATAGCTAAAGGAGGATAGACCTCGCTTGTGATTGAATGAGTTAGGATTTACTAGTGGTTATCCCAGCACTTGCTCTGTAACAACCCTGAACATAACAACTTAATGTCAAAAGTAAGTTGAAACCCAACAGGTGATTCAATTCTAGCACTCATCATCAAATATAATGTAAGAGGATAATGTGATCTTGAAGTTCAAACCAACAGTTCTACTCTCTCTCTCTACAAGTAAAATAGATATAAGAGTTGGTTACGATAAGAAGATAGATTATATTACCCGTTCAACCTCGAAATCAAAGTCTTCTCTCGAATATAGCTTGTGAGGATCAAGACTTGCGGCTTTCAGCCTCGCGCATAAGCAGTCATAGTAGTGATCCAGGAGTCTCGTATAGTACTTTTCCCGGAATTTTTTATCAGACCCAGTAAAGATGAAGTACATGAGGTCAGTCACGCCGCATCCCGCGTGCAGCGTCTGAAGGTCTACTGGGATAACTTCCACGGAATCGTCCTGTAATAATTAAGTTGCAGCAATATCATTTATAACATTTGCTCGTAAAGTGTCACTTATTTCACCAATTTCAATATTGTATTGTATCTCATTACGCACTTGTGCGTTATTGTAAAGTAAAACGCACGCTCCGTCTTAAAACGAACGATACTTTTGTAAATTTTAGCAAAGAGTTTTTATGTCAGAAAAGTGGTCAACATTTGATGAATAAAACTTAACTTTAGGAGATAAAATAAAAAAAAAATTAATTCTTTTAATTAATTTTGACAATAAATTACAACTGTAAAATCTGTAATAAAACACAAAAATATATTTACTTTATTAGTAATACTGGCTGTTTTTTGTGCATTTGCCTTAAAAAAAAGCGCTGATGCTCGCTAATTTGTGAATAAGTAAAAATAATACCGCGCGTTTTTTCTTTGGTATTGTCGTTTTCAGAGTTTTATTTAAATATTTCCTCGCAAATATGTTATAAAACGTCGTATGACATACGTGCGCTTTGAAAATTACAGCCTCTGCCTTTCTTGTAGCCCTCGCCTACGGCTCGGGCTAGCAATATCGCCTCGGCTGTAATTTTCAACTTACCGCACTTATATCACAATGTACTATTATCACACCTCACACATATTAAATAATTGGTCAAGTGCGTGTCGGGCCACGAGCAACGTAAGGTACCGAAGGTACATATCCTGTAGAAATGCGGACATATGAACTTATATTTACTTCCAGTTTTATATAACTAATGAATATAACCTAAGTATCCATACTAATATTATAAATGCGAAAGTTTGGATGTGAGTTTGTGAATTTGTGAGTTTGTGAGTTTGTGAGGATGTTTGTTATTCAATCACGCAAAATCTACTGGACGGATTTCGATGAAATTTGGTACAGAGGTAGATAATGACCTGGAATAGCACATAGGCTACTTTTTATCCCGGGAAAAAGCACTGTTCCCGTGGGAAATTCACGCGGGCGAAGCCGCGGGCAAAAGCTAGTATACCATAATTTGGAATGAAAATTGTTCCTACGAATATTTTTCATACTAAAATTAATTTTGTATGTTTATCGTCTATTACTCATCAACGTGTAAAGTCTACATAGCCGTGATAATTTTCCCTATAAATTCATTTTATTTGCTTGTTATTATAAGTTTTTTCATGTATCCACCCTCCACCATTTTCCTGTTCGAGGGGGGGGGACACTTGACTCTTAAATAAATTTATCACTTTAAAGTTAAATATTTCGCACACGGATCCCTAAATCAAAAAATGTTCTTTAGACACTCATATTTTTTTTGAAAGACCTATCAAATGATACCACACGATGGTATAATCGAGAGAAAAATAAAATCATCCCCACTTTAGGTGTAGGTAAGGCCCCCTAAAAATATTGTTTTTTATTAATTTTATTCTACAGCTCGCTGCCCGTAATAAATATGTATATCTCTACCAAATTACAGTTTTCTACTACTAGTAGTCTCTGAGCTTAGCCGCAGGCAGACGAACGGATGGACAAACGGACGGACGGACGGACAGACATGACGAAACTATAAGGGTTCCTTGTTTACTTCGGAACCCTTAAAACCACAACGAACTTATCCATTAATATCAAAATCCATTGATGGACTTATGATTTTCTTCTCCGAAGGTGTCATCACAAAACTCCAAATGTACCTAAGTGTCGAAGAACAAATTCAAGAAGACAGATAAATTGAAGAGGAGGTTACGAGCAGTTACCTTATTTACTCGATGCATCAAGTTGCTAGGACGATAGTCACCGTGAACCAACACTGGCCTTCGCATGGGAGCGTTCATTTCCACCATCTTCTCAACAGACATTTGTTCCAGAAACTTATGCAGCTTCCCCCTCTTCTCTTCTTCCAAAACTCTCATCGCGTGTTCTATAATCTTTTTTGAGTATTCCTGATTCCCTTCATCCTCTACGATATTGTACTTGTATTTGTTAAGTAAACTATCGAATTTATTAGGATTTTCTTCACCGAACACAATGGACATAGCATGTAATTGTGCTAGCTTTTCCACAGCTTTGGACGCGTAAGGCCAGTCAATAGCCTTCATTCTGTCATGACATTCGAACCCTTTCGCTACTAAATTTTCAAGGATGATAGTTTCTTCATTTGTTTTTAAGTTGCTGCCGTAATATTTGGCAAAAACTAGACGATCTTCTTTGGGAATGTTATATTTATTTTCTATATCATTGTATATCTTCGCTATTTCGTTGTAAGCAAAGTTTTCTACTTCGTACACATCAATTGGCATTTTCTTTCTCGTGGTATCATTTAGGATTGCCACTTTAGCGAAGAGATGGAGGTCTTCTTTAGGTGGTCCTCTGATAACAGCTGTGTATAAAGTTGTAGTATAGTTTGCCCCTCCAGTTGACATAGGTTTGAAGTGTACTTGGTAATTAATATATCCTTGTCCCTTTGCGACATCGTCTAGTAATTTCAATAGTGTTATCTCGGCGTCTGCCATTTTTTTGAAGAGTTGGAATTCAATAGATTTGGCTTTATAAACTGTTTAAAAACAAACCTTGTGACTTAAATACCCTATCGCTATCAGCTATTGATAAAATTGATATGTGCATTACTCTTTATCAAATCATTTTATCATGAACTAGCTGTTGCCCGGGGCTTCGCCCGAGTAAATTTCCCACAGGAACAATGGTTTTTCCCGGGATGAAAGGTACCATATACTCATCCTATACTAGGTAAGTATATCCTTCTCAGTACTTTTAAATGTGTATGCGAAATTTCAGGAGGATTGTTCAGTAGATAAAGTGTAAAGACGTAACAAACAAACAAACTCACTTTCGCATTTATAATATTAGGATAGTTAGGATAATAGATCGACAAATGGAAATGGGGAAGTATGTCGGAGTGACCAAACAGTACAAAGTTATTTAAGTAAGGGGCAATTAATATGTAAAAGAATCAGAAGTGTCTATATATTTAGGATTATAATAGTTTGGTTAGACATCAATATAAGACAAAATAATAATAAATTACAGATTAAGTCAAGACATAGTGATAATAGTAGATATATGTAATACTTGTATTTTACTTGATAGGTATCTAAATTGTCATAGACAAAATAATGAAGAGATCAAAGTAGAATTGCAGTATCTACTCACGATGTAGTGTGCAGTGCAGTGTGATGATATAGTTGGTGATGGTGAATGAAAAGCTTCACAGTTTGTTCACAACACTGAAGTTAACAGATAGCACACAAGAATGAAGGGCATGAGAGTGCAAGAAAAGAAAGGGTATGAGGTGGTTAATGATGATAGAAAAGAAATAGCACAAAGTAAACATACAATGACGGCGAAAGATAAGCAAGCACATACACAGAGACAAGCGGTCAGCGCGACAGCGAAATAATCACTGAGTTCGGACAGCGCGCAACGCAAGCAACCGTGTCCTTTTAAAGGCTTTAATTATTACTTATATGATCGAAGTTTGAAGGTCATAACCAGGTTCCTCAGTGTTGCTGCGTTCGACATTAGCAACGTTATACTCGTAAACTATAAAACATGTTGTCCGCGCAACGTTCACATTTTAATAAGAGTTTAGCATATAATATTGAAACAAGTACGTATATATTTATCATGTATTTTGGACATTGTTGTAGTTCTTCAATACACATCACAGAATACCCCATCTGACGTAGTCATCAATGACGCCGTTCAGCCTCTCAGGGTAATGTGGGCCGGTCTTCGGACTGGACAGGGAGCTCCAAATGTCGTCAGCGTTGACGTCCGGGGCGTCGGCAGTCTCCACCGTCACCACGGGGAGCAGGAACACCGCGATGATGAGGCCAAACGGCAGCGCCTGGAAATGTCACATCATAGATACTCAGTTTCGTTGCTCAAAAAAAAAACTTAGGTAATTATTACATCGTCAACGTTGTCCGTCTTTCTGGTTGTCAAGACATTTTTCTCATGTTTAGATATACAGGGTGTTTGGGTAAACATACACACCTGCAACCTCTCTAGGAGTGAAAGTACTCATGGATATGAGCAACTTTTTGTATATGACCGACTCAGAAATCTAAAAAAATCAGCTGTTCCATACATTTTGGGTGAGTAGGCGCTACGTCGCAAAATGTTCCTTTTGCAAAATGGCCCTTTCTCAAAATGTCCCTTTCGCAGAATGTCCCTTTCGCAAAATGGCCCTTTCGCAAAATGTCCCTCTCTTTCCAAAGTGACCCTACGACCCAAAGCATTTTTTTTAACGATATTCTTTCATTTTGTAACGATATTCATGAGTACTTTCACCCCTAGAGAGGTTGCAGGTGTTTACCCAAACACCCTGTATAAATATTAAGTGTTTAGCAGTGTTTAGATTAAAAATATCACATAATACTGAATCTGAGATACTTGAAACTGTGAAAAAGTCAAGGATAAAAGTCAATGCTACACATTTTCGAGACTTTCGTGGGAATCAAAATCTACAGGGACTTCTAGTTGACAGAGTTGTTCGTACAATCATGAAATTATGGCAAAAAGCAAACTTTTCCTCTGTTCGCGCAAAGGTCCGAGTTGCTTGAAGCTCACGTGTAGGGTTCAACCTCAGCCGTCACAAGTGCATTCCTAAAATTGCAGGTCCAGCAGATGTTGGTAGTGAAGGTGAAGTATATCCGTATTGTCCGTCTGTACGTCTGTCAAGAACCTTTTTGTCAGGGACGAGTGGAGGTATCAAGTTTAAATTAACATTGACTGCTCTGTGTGATCTCTTACGCTAAGCTTAAGCTTACAGCTATGAAAAAAAATGAAGCTTTTAGTCAACACCGAGCGTGACATTTCGACACTGATGGACATTCTCGTTGACCTAGAACCATGAAATCTATGCAATAAGCAAAGTCTTGTTTTAGACTATCAAATCGTACCTCCTGCAACTCGAAATCAAAATCCTCTCTCGAGTATATCTTGTCAGGGTTCAGCCTCAATCGCCTCAAGGTAGTACTCAGACTGTGATAGTACAGGTCCACCAGCTGCTGGTAGTGTCGAGCTCGGAACTCCGCGTCGGAGCCGGTGAAGATGAAGTAGAGGAGGTCAGCGACCCCGCAGCGAGCTTGGATTGTCTGGTAGTCCAGGGGTATTAGGTCGATGGTGCCGTCCTGTAACGGAAATACTGTTGCTAGAAGAGTGGTTCTTTAGTGTTTAATTCTATCTTATTTAATGGTTTTAGCTTATTCGATCACTTTGATGTCCGGATTTTTCATAATCGTTGAAAATCTTTTGTACACTAAAGTTAAAGTCAAAGTCAATTATTTTAATTCATATAGGCTTAAAAATAGCACTTATAAATCGTCACATTGACGTCATAAATTTACTTAAAGCTAAGTTTACCACCGCCTCCAAAGCGCAAGTGGAGAAGACGCTGCGCAACAAACTCCACTGCTGCATTATCTCCAAAGACGTCACTTTAGAACATATGTCTTACAATTAAATGACTTTATATGTGGACGAATATACAATTTTTATTTATGATGGGAATACAGAATACAAAATAAATGTAGCAATAGAACCAACACCAATCTGACCCGTTTTATGATTTTATTGCATTTCATTTCATTATCATTTTGTACGTACGTACAAGAATATATTCTGTAAATTCTGATATTTCTTAAAATTTCGATATTTTTTTACTAATCTTACCACTGATTGACTGACTACTATTTTTTTTAATAAGGAAAAGTTAAAGGGTTGAGAATGTATTGTATTAATAAGCTGGTAGACATATAATAATAACATGAAAATAAAAAAAGTTGTGCCCAAAGAACTAACAATACTTTTACTCAATAGCATTGAGATAGAACGACAGACAACGACACAAATGAATAGATTGAAAAGCACTTATTTCACCCGAACCACCTCGACGCGATAGCACCTTCGTGTCCAGTTCAATTTCAATACAATCTTTTGCATTCACATATTACTACGATATTGTGTTAAAGCTATATGATAACCTACCTTATTAACTCTGTGCATTATATTACTGGGTCTAAAATCACCATGAATAATGACAGCTTTGCGAATTGGCCTCATGTACCTGGTCAAAACGTATCCTTCCAGTGAGCTTTCTCTATCAAAATACTTTTTTAATCTTTCCTTGTTTTCCGCCCTTGTCGCTGCCAGAGCTGTTGTTATAAAACTTTTAAAGTTATCACTCATTGATGTATATGCTGGATCTAAATTGTCGTTCAGTTTCTTGAGTAATTTGTTGTATTCATCAGGATTTTGCTCTCCATAGGCCATGGCTAATGCGTGAAATTGAGCTATGGTCTCCACAGCTTTGGACGCATAAGGCCAATCAATGGATTTCAATCTATCATACACAATGTACCCCTGAGCCGCCAGATTCTCCAAAATAATAGTTTCTTCGTAAATATTTGGATTGTATCCGTAGAATTTAGGTAAAACATATCTTTCTTCCTCTGGTATTCCGCATTTCTGTTCTATTCGTTTGAAGATTTCAGCTAAATCTCTGTACACATATCTTTCTGTATCAAAAATGAATGTGGGCACAACCGAACGAGTTTTCTCAGAGAGGTTTGCTACTTTCGCAAACAATTTTAACTCTTTTTGTGGTTTAGAAATTGTTATATTATAAAGGACTGATGTGTAGTTGGCTCCTCCACTGGAAATAGCTTCTATTTTAACGTCAGCGTCTTTGTAATTATGTTCTTCAGCTATATCTTTGACCAGTCTGTGCAACATGTGTTCGTGGGCTTCCATTGTTCGTCTCTTCCACAAAACTATAATCTGTGGCAAGTGCTGCCGCGTATGCTCTTATAAATACGAATGATAAAGCCTAATGCATACACAACATAAATTATATAGTTGCCACTATTTAGGTATACTTACTGTAATTTCTGTAGCCTTGCTGTTAGTTCAATATCATCGTGGAATTATACCTACATTGCTGGTGAGGCATGACGTAGCAGTTTAAAGTTGATGAGTGCAATAATATGACTTCCGTTTATTTTTTCTTTTGTATATCATGTGTAAACTACTAGGGATTGTATTCACTGAGAAATGAAATTAACTCGGCAACATCCCAAAACTTTTAATGTCTAAATAATTTACTAACTCACTGATAGATAAATTTGTCGTTTTAATATGCTCTTTCTATAATATACATGTATGTTCTAGGTATATATAATTCGTTTGAAGAATGCATGGCTATTAATATAATGTAATATTTGCTAATAAAATAAAACAGGCGCTGCGCAGTTACTAAACAGCAAAATTGATCAAATATTTTTGTTATCAAAACACACATGACTTGGTAATTACAATATGATAACATCACTGTCTATGAATGGTAGGTGTTATCAATGTTAACTTTGTGAAAGAATATCTAAACATTTTATTTACTTATTTTAATTACACCATTTTTTGTAACACTCAGTTTGAGGAGAATAATTCTCAATTATGTAACAACTTAGGTAGGTAGTTATATTTTGATTTTATTTTCATCAATCTGTCAACGGGCGGAGCGTAAGTAACCCTAACGGTTACTTATGTCTCCGGTTAACTGTGTAAATAACATTATTTTTTATTTAAACAGTGCAATTTAAACAGTGCAATTCGAGTGAAAAGAATAATATTTCATCATTTCCATGAAAATATAGCGTGGCACCGCTAGTTACAAATAAAACAGCTCATCAGGTACATTATTTACTTTTTTTTATTGAAAAATTTGAGTGCGTTTAACCTTAATATTGCCTGATCTAGATCTCATCTTTGCTTTCCAGGTGAGATTTAGGTGACACGAAAACTCAAAATACACAAAAAATACATATCTAATCAACAAAATACATAAGCTTTAATTTACAGTATTCCCCACTTGACAAAGTCATCAACCACGTCGTTGAGCCTCTCCGACAGATTTTTGCCGGTCTTGATCTGCAGGTTGTTGATGTCCAGCTCGTCGTCTGCCATGTCAGGGGCGTCTGCCGGGTCCACCGTGACCAGGGGCAGAACGAAGGCAGCAGCGATGAGCCCGAAATTGAGTCTCTGGAAGTAAAATGCATATTCTGATATCTAACAATTTGCAGCATCCCATTATAAATGCGAAACTTTGGATGTATCCATACTTCCATACTAATATTATAAATGCGAAAGTTTGGATGTGACTTTGTGAGTTTGTGAGTTTGTGAGGATGTTTGTTACTCAATCACGCAAAATCTACTGGACGGATTTCGATGAAATTTGGTACAGAGGTAGATAATGACCTGGAATAGCATATAGGCTACTTTTTATCCCGGGAAAAAGCACTGTTCCCGTGGGAAATTCACGCGGGCGAAGCCGCGGGCAAAAGCTAGTGTGTAAATAAAATTTACTGGACGGTTTTTTTTTATTCAATTTGGTAGGTACACGAGTAGGAAAATACTGGGAATTGCTCATAGGAAGGTGTCGTGTCGTATGTAAGCCGAATAGACAGGCGTGCCAATACTCCTCCGACAAGAGCAAGCTATTAAAAAAGAAGATGAAGGTGCTTTTTTTCCTGGTTTTTCCACTGGAGCTGTTCTTGGCGGTCCTAAAGAACAGCGAAACCAATGTGAAAAAAATGTCTTTGTGTGTCTTTTTCATCATAATTTTACAATATATTCTGCCAACCTGTCAAAAAACTTTGTGTTACAAGACTCCATAAAAGAAGTGCCATGTTTTTGGAGTTCATGTGAGTGAGTTTCTTTATTTCACCATAAACCTACTGCTCATTAGCATCATGCTCTATTATAGCATCATCTAAATACTGAGGACAGCGGTTTTTAACTCTTTTTCGTACCTACTATTAAAATAAATAAAAATGCTGTCAAAGTGGAAGAAATTCCCCATTAGATACCTCTTTTAATTCGTAGTCAAAGTCTTCCCTCGAGTAGACCTTTTCAGGGTTCAAGCCAAGACTCCTCAGTGATCTACTCAGCGACGTATAGTAATGGTCCACGAGTTGAGTGTAATACTGTTTCCTGAATGCCCCATCTGTGCCTGTGAAGATGAAGTAGGCCAGGTCGATGATCCCTGAGCTTGGTATGATGGTTTGCAAGTCCACGGGGATAATGTCGACACTGTCATCCTGGAAACCGTTGTTTATAGTAATTTATTAGCGGTTTAAGGTATACTCGACGTTTGCTCATTGATGGGCAAAAGTTTTGTATACCTAGGTGATAATGATAGGTATTCGAATGATTAGGTAAAAGTATTAAAAGTGACTGAGGATATGACAAGAAAAAGAAATAAGAGACAAAAGGCGAAGATTAATAAACAAATAGGGCCTTAATCCATTAATTCAAAACGATGTATTTAATAAAATATTTGAAATAAAAGGCTATGTGGAATCCCCATCGAACTGTGAAACATAAAAACGCGATATACACATAATAACATGTCAACATAAGTGAATATAATAACGATTCGTAACTATGAGTAGTTGTAATCGTGTACCTATTATAAAAAGATTAGTTTGAATATTTTGTTGGTTTAATTGGTTTAATTATAATATAATAATTTTGCAATTATTTTGGACAGACAGACGGACCACAAACTGATATCCTATTAGGTTTGGTTCCGTTTTAACGTTTTGAGGTACAGAGCTCTAAAATCAATTTTACTATCAGTATTACTTAAATGGGATGTGATTTTTTGATACCTACCTACTCAAAACAAGCATTGTTACCTTATTGTTTCGATGCATTATATTACTAGGTCTGTAATCACCATGCGCTAACACTGTTTTCCGAACAGGCTTGAGTGTTGAAAGTATCCTGTTCTTATTGTCTCCTTTATCGAAGAACGCTTTGAATTTCTCTTTGTTCTCCTCTTTTACTACTGCTAAAGAATATGGTAAGAATATATCAATGCCTTTACCAAAACCATCAGCTAGGGAATCTTTTGAAGCTTTCAATTCCTCACAATACCTTTCAAATTTATCTGGATTTTCTTCAGCAAGACACATAGAAAGAGCATGGTATTTCGCTAAGATTTCGACGGCTTTCGAAGCGTACGGCCAATCTACTGATTTCAATCTATCATGAAGAGTGTACCCTTTTGCACATAAGTTTTCTAAAACTATGGTCTCTTCAAAAACATTAGGATTGCTGCCATAAAACTTGCTCAAAATCAATCTGTCTTCTTCAGGGATGTTATGTTTTTCCTCTATTGCCTTAAATGTTTTAGCTAGTTCTTTATACGCGAAACGTTCTGTGTCGAAAAAGGATACTGGTGACTCTTCGCGTAGTTTGGCACCTATTGCACCGGTTTTGGCAAAAAGTTGTAAATCCTCTTTATTTGGCGCTGAAATAGTTCCCGTGTATAGTAAGGAAGTGTAGTTTGATCCACCAGAAGATATGGGCGTCACTTTAGCAGAGTAATCTTAAATTTTGTTCTTTGGCTATTTTGTCGATAAGATCGCGGAATGGCTTCTCCGGGTTCATTGTTAGTGTTTTTGTGTACGAAACTCGCGGACGAATGAATCATATTATCATGGTCGTTATTATTTATAGTTATAAATCGGTGATTATCTTATTATTATTTGTATTTATCGGAGACTTATCGAAAAATCTTTAGTTTTTTAAATAATTTTGTCAAGGGTGAACTTATCAGTATTGAGAAGATTCCGAAATTAAAAATTCTTTATTGAAACTTCAAATAATGCACCTTTTCAATGAAGAAATTTATTATATATCAAAAGTGTATTATGTCTCGAAGCTACAAACTACTAGCATTTCGGAACGACCACTGCTATGAAGAAATGCCGAAAGAAACTTATGAAACAGCCCAAGTAACATTTGATTCGGGTCTAGGTTGTAAAAAATGCCTTTAGGTTCGAAAATGGTCGTTAGAAGGTTATTGTTATGCTATCTGGTACTAAAAAGTATTTGAGAATGATTAATAAGTTTTAAAACTAATTGTTTATTACTACAACCTTCAAGCCGCGGACAAGAGTTTAAATTAAAGTAATTTTGACTCGTGTTTCAAGAGCATTAAGACTTAGGATCTTATAGTTGTCGTAGACTCCTGATTAGGTTCTGAAAAAGCTAGCACTATGCTTAATTGTGATCTAAAGGTTTAAATTTTAGGTTTGATATAACTATAAAGTTATGGAATGTTGAACTCGCCTTTAAGTAATTTCTAAAACTTACTATAAACCTTTAGGCTGTATTTAGTTGTCCAGGCAAACTAATTTTGACTGCTTGGTAAAAATCCAAACCAATAAGATATTGTTTATGAGCTGAAGGCATAATTAAAGTCCTTCAAGAATATTCTAAAGCTTTAAAGGCATCCTCAAAAAGTATCAATTGTCTCCCCGACTTCAAAGCAACAGCATCGATTGCAAGATAGTGTTGCAGCAATAGTGTTGACTATCGATAGTATTGTGACCTTGAAAAATAGTCACACTATCGATAGGCCTATCGATAGTATCCATAACATCGATAGTATCGATAACATCGATAGTATCGATATCCAATAGTTTGCAATACTATTGATGATAACCCAAACTATCGTTTATTGCTTTTCGATACTATTGATGTATTCTAATAAATACTATCGATAGTATTGATACTATCGATACTAATGACACTTATATTTCAACAAACAAACAATCGATAGTCAAACTATCGATAGTCCGGCAACGCTATTGCAAGATGAACCGGCACATTCGGCTTCTACAACCAAATCTTAAAAGCAACTAAATGTGCTCAGCGGTTGTTTTCGCGACTCGTAAGTTTTGAACTTCTCCTGGCGATAACCTTAGAGCTGTGAAAATAGCTTAGTCGTTTTAACTAGCTCTGCGATATAACCCTTAGCTCCTAATTCGGCAAACATTAAAAGCTTGTAGTTGTTACAATCCTAAAAAGGTTAATTAAAATGCTCTCTAGTAATTTGTTAATGACAGCCATATTTTTTTACTGAAATAATTAAAAAAAATTAAGCAAATAGCAATATTCTATCCAAAAGGCAATATTAAGAAACGTATGCTGTATGATTTAATATATAATGCTTTTTCTTTGAATAGAAATTTTATTTCCAATGCGATTTGCCACCAACCACTTCATTTTATACTCATATTGCATTAAAATATCTTCAAAATTTTTAACTTTCGAAAGGCCCGTCTCGTATAACCAGCCAATTATCCTAACATTTCACAATAAAGTGCTAGTCGCAGTATTTTTATAATATTGCCTGACTTCAACAAGCTCCAAATTATTTCGTTATGAATACATCACTCATATTATCTCGCCATTTTAAAACTTGTTACATGACAGCTAGAAATCGCCATTTATAAATAAAAGTATTTCAAGCCACGATTGGCGTTTTGTGTAAAAATATCTTAAACAGAAACGTTTTAAAACCCGGGATTCTTGAAAAGGCATTTATTCAAGTCCATCAAAAAGGTTTTAAGTTGTCATAGGTTACATCCAAGATTAATTTATAACTTTTAAAGCTGTTTATATAAGGTTATATTAACGTTAAATTAAGGTATTCTGATAAGAATTATAGGTTTTGCTGTAGCTCTCGAAAAGGTTCTAAAACGTGGGCCCTTTTTGCACACAGGAGGTTAATATAAGGTTAACATAATGTTATTGAGTCTATTAAGACTTACGAGTAGATTTCCATACAAAGGTTCTAGAACCTTTTTAAAATCTTTCTAAAACCTAAAATGTTACTTGGGAGTCTTGGTCGCCTAACATGTTCAGCTTTATTACGTGAAATAAATTAAGTAGGTATATTCCTACTTATTTTAACAAACGTGATGGTCTGATGTTTTGAAGGGATTCGATAAGAACTGGAATGAAAAGACGAAGGTCAGTCAGAGATGAGTGGAGAAAATTAGGGCTTTCGACATAAATAGCTAAAAAGTTACCTACGTCAATAATTGCTTGATAAACGACATAATTGATAAGACCATTTTGTCCAGTCATTATTAGTTACTACTTATATAAATAAATAAGATAAGTGGGTATATATTGTCATGGTTAACAGACAAAAAATTAAATTATTGTTAAAATCATTAAACAATATAAAGGAAATGAAAAAGCTAATCCTAAGAAAGTTATCTATTGAAAAGCTTTGTGTAACAAGACTGCCAA
Source organism: Ephestia elutella (assembly GCA_018467065.1). Taxonomy (NCBI): domain Eukaryota; kingdom Metazoa; phylum Arthropoda; class Insecta; order Lepidoptera; family Pyralidae; genus Ephestia; species Ephestia elutella. The sequence goes on from CM031582.1 coordinate 1,415,623, forward strand.
GTGGTAGGAGTGCTATGCTTTTCGGGTTCATCCATGAGAGTTTCTTTTTATTCAACCATAAGCTCCACCCTGCTCGTCGGCTCCACCTAATTACTGAGGACAGCCGTTTTTCAGTTCTTTTAGTATTATGAGAAATGTGTAAGAAATTCCCCATATTACCTCTTTTAACTCGTAGTCAAAGTCTTCCCTCGAGTAGACCTTTTCAGGGTTCAGCCCAAAACTCCTCAGTGATCTACTCAGCGACGCATAGTAAAGGTCCACGAGTTGAGTATAATACTGTTTCCTGAATGTCCCATCGGTGGCTGTGAAGATGAAGTAGATCAGGTCGAACCCCTGAGCTCGACAAGATGGTCTGCAAGTCCACGGGGATCATATCGATACTGCCGTTCTGGAAACAGTTGTGTTAGTGGTTTAGGTCCCACTGATAGATAAAAATTGTATGTAGGAATTAGGTGTCCAATTCAATCGCTATGATGGATGGAGTAAGAATACCTCGGTGCTATTGAAAACCTCTGCTTAAGAGCCGTTCGACAGTCCAGAATTAGAATGTTAACCACTCTGATAACAGATAATAGGAATAAAATACGAACGATTTGTGAAAATCGTTGATACATAACGACGTAGTTTTGTACTGATATTTGTGGATCTTTAGTTGCCTGAAATTATTTATTTTTTATTTATTTAACACAAAAATATATATGCAGTAAAAAATGTCGGCAAAGAATAAGTGCTGTTACATGAAGGTTACATGGAAAGATAAAAATTTATTGGCCTATCCCTCACATATAAATTGTGACTCCAGAGCTTGCAGTACATATCTATCTGTTACTTGGAAAATTGTGTAAAGATGCCCATTTAAGTCATTTTTAAATCATGTTATAATCGAACAAAAAGTATCTTCAGAAAACTTTTTGTTCTTATTCAATTGATTCCTAGTAGATCCTAAAACAATTCAAAGAATCCAAGCCGCAAACGAGCCAAAAAAGGACAAGTAACCACTTGAATCATCGTCATCGACCGCGCGCGATTCAAGGCCGCGGCCAGCAGGCCTACCATAACTCTTATTGCGATGCAGTTTAGGTCCTAAATTGAACTGGCGCCCTATTTTTGAATGCGTGACATACCAACGAAAACCTATAGACTATAAAATGAGCGGAAATTGTGTCTCGCATTATTTAATTATTGTATTAGTCTAACAAAATTATTAGACGAGTTATTTCAAAAATATACAGAATAATTTGATGTCTAATGAAAAATCATTCGATCAATTATTCTGTATATTTTTGAAAATACTCTCACAATTTTGTTGGAAGTGATATGAAAATAATGCGAGACACAATTTCCGCTCATATTATGCGCGACATAATAGTCTATTAGTTTTCGTTGGTATGTCACTCTTTCAAAAATAGGGCCCCAGTTCAATTTAGGTCCTAAACTGGATCGCAATAAGAATTCATGGTAGGCCTGCAGATACCTGACCTTGAATAAATTTCGGAATTTGTTGATTATTATTATCAAAACACTCGGCAGGTGCCCAAGTGCGGCAGCCAAGTTTAAAAGAAAAGGATATGGCATGCAGCCCTTCACAGCTCGAAAAATCGACCAAAGTAAATGAAAATTGGCACATTTTATAAAACCCTTAGCTTGTTCAGAATCAAATTTTAAATACGTAGCTTAAACAGTTATATATGTACGTTAAAAAACCGGCATTTACGCAACGCAACGCAACGGAGCAATGGGGCTTCGCCCTGACTGACTCACTGACATAATTATACTAGTAAAATGGCGCGGCATTCAAATCAAATAGCGTCCTGAATGAATACCGTTCAAATCGAAAATTACTACGTTTAACTACTTACTTGCCTAGGCTGGTCATTTATTTAATTTTTCCTTAATATTGAACTTTGCTTCCATAATGCATTTATGTTTTTGTTGAGATTTATAAGTAGATATTTATCGGAGACTTATCGCTAAAGTAGAGTGGCGATATTATAATTTTTTACGAGTGAGAATTTATCAGATCCTTTTACCATTATATCCAGTCACCATTAGTTACAACTAGCACCTAAGTACACAATAAGCAGAAGTAAGATAAGTACGAGTATATTATTGTCATGGTTAACAAGCAAAAAGTGTAATTATTCCTAAGAATAAGATAAATAAAAAGGTAACGTTAAAGAATTATTCTACTTAGATGAAACACCTTAAAATAAATAATAGATTTTGTTATCTTTACGCGGCGTACTTTAGAAATAATTAAATGAAAGACGATAAGGGACAAAAGAATTATCAACATAAAGAGCTTTAGAGGTACCACCCTTATACCTAGAAGTAATAAACAAAAGAGTTAAGTAGATATTTGTACCTGTATGCTTATCTGATTACTTTAAACAATAGATTTACAACACTTGTTACCCTACTGCCCCTATTATCTATATGAGAGGGGATGAAAAGACCTAGGTGGAAGGGTAAAATAATATAAGGTTAAATTTTTGGTATTTTTGTTAGTTTAATAGTGGACTTGAAGACGATTCTATATCCTTCGCCATTCAGTATAAATTTTTTGTGGTAAAAAGACTATTAATTTTTACACGAAAAAGTTTTATTTGTGGTCATGCTATAAAGAATCTGTCTGCAAAATGCTAAGTTTCTTTCTAAGGTGTGGATTTGGTTTCTATTTGTTGTTTCTGTTCTGGTCAGTCAGTCAGCGTCCTCTTTTGTACATGTAGATATTATTTAAAAATAAGCTAAAATTATATTTGATTTGTAGCTGAATTATACAATCATAAGTATCCAAGTGTATTTGTAGAAAGTCTATCTTTTCCACATGTTCAGATTGATTTATTTGAAACTATTGCAAAAATTACAAAAATGTGGTGTGGTGGTGGTAAACAGCTGTACACTATGAAAATTTAAGTTGTTGGTGGTAGTCAGTGTGGTAGTGCTGAGTTGAAAAACAAAATGGCATCTTAATTATTTATTAATATTTATTAAATCAATATCCAGTTATACAATCATTTTATCCAATTATTAAATCGGCAGAAATTTGCAGAAATTATTAAAAAAGTCAACATTAATACAAAATAATTACGATACGAATTAAATTAAAAATAACAATTCTTGTTTTTTAGCTGTGATAGCTATAAAACAAGAATCTTAAAAAAATTTGAAAATGCAACTGTCTCGTCAATGAATTTGAAACAAAAAATAAAAAAAATACATAATTGAAATGTGGTTCAAAAAAATTCACAATGCTCTTCTTGTCGTCGTGAGATTATCTGGGAAATCTTATGTCATAAAATTAGGTTTAAAAAAAAAATTGCTCGTTTAACGATTGTCTATGTTCAACATCTATAAATCATTCGGCCTTCAAAACGCCCCATCTCTGGAAATCCTCGACGATCTCGTTCATTCTTTTGGAGAACAGCTCACTGGTCCTTGCGATGTTGAATCCATTCATGTCGGTGTTGTGGTCGATGACTGGCGCGTCTTCCTCGTCGACCGTGATGATGGGCAGGGAGAACACTGCCATTGACAAGGCGCTGGGCAGCATCTGCGAAAAATTAGCGCACATATTACTTACCCTTCAATTACTAATACACCGGATTCGGTTGTGCGCCTATTGTTATCTAAAATGCTGTAATTGAAGCATTAAATACATTATCAACCACTTCAATGTCTTTCTTATGGATGGATGAGAAAGATGGACATGATCCACAACCCGCGGCTCAATGCGCCTTTGGTTTTTTCGTGGAAGCGCGCACGTGCTGCCCTTTCTACTTCTATAATCGCGCCTGTTTCTCGTGGATAGGCAAATACTATGGAATTGCCTCTTGCTACGAGTGCTACGACCTACGATCCATACAGATCTCTCTCGCTTCCTACACTCATCATTTTCTTCATACACGCTCGCCGGATAAAGGTGCTCCTAATATCTTCCTTTGTAAAAATATACGAAAAACTGATCTCAAATTTATTTTTTTATACCTAGTCTCTGGGTGTTTTGATCCACTGCTGGGCAAAAGTCTATTTCTTCTTCGATACATCGTTTTATGTCAAAGTAGTAAAATGCCAAAGTCGGAGAATGTCCAAGTCGTAAAATGTCAAAGTCGGACTTTTCTATCAACTATTTCCTGGATAATAGATAAATTTTTGTAATTCCTTAAAACAAAAAATAAAACTAAAGTAATTAAATATTTCTAACTTATTTTCACTGGTAGTCTGGTTGTGTCTATAGTTCTGAGTTTGGTATTTGTGATTCCGCGTCTATAGGACGCACGAAATTAGGTGTTCATTGTGGGCCATTGAAAAAAAAAAAGTTCCTTACCTCATTCCACTCAAAGTCGAAGTCTTCCCTAGTGTATTCCTCATCAGGGTCCAGGCCTAGCCTCTTCAGCGCTCCACGCAGGTACTGGTAGTAATGTTCCTTCAACCGGTCCTGCTGGAGTCGTCTGAAGGCAGCGTCCGAGGCCGACATGATGAAGAACAGTAGGTCGTACACCGGGCAGCCGGCCTGTAGTAGTTGGTAGTCGATCACCACCATCTCCAGGGAGCCGTCCTGAATCCAACAAAATATAAAAAAAATAAATAAATTTCATGTTAAAGTAAAATATTAAAATTATGGTATGAAAGATCTAGATATTGGTCTGAAAAATTAATCGTCGAAATTCAATTCAATCATCAAAATTTTTACACATTTTTTCCCAGATATCATTTAATTTGTGAGTCATTTTATTTTTGAATATATTCCGTTGGTAATACACTGCATCACTATTGGTTATGAAATGTACAACTACCGACAAAGGCTTTGTTTGAAATATTTTATAAAATCTGTCTGTTTTCTTTATAATGGTCACAGTTTGATACACAAAATGACTATATATAAGTAATTTATGAGGTTATTTTTTTAAAGAATTAAATACATAATGCAACATTCTCACCTCACGAATTTTATGCATCAAATTACTGGGTCGAAAATCACTGTGTACTAGAATAGGTCGCTTTAGAGTCTTCCTCATCTTTATAAACACTGTCTTGCCATCCACGTCTTTGTAATGTGACTCTAACAACCTTCTGTTTTCCTCCGTGCACGCCCGAACAGCTGATGTCAGCATCTTCTTCCAATGACATTCCACATTTTCTATATTTTCGTTCGGATGGTATCTGTAATTATCCATTAGTCTACTGAATTGTTCTGGGCTTTCCTTTGCAAATGCCATACTCAACGCATGCAGTTTAGCCATCTCCTCAACTGCTTTCGCTGCATACGCCCAGTCTACGGACTCGAATCTGCTATGGCATGTAAAACCTTTTGCTGTTAAATCTTCAAGAACAACCGTCTCTTGGAGCTCCGTACCGTTATATCCATAGAATTTTGGAAAAACAATTTTATGTTCTTTCGGGACCCCGTGTGTTTCTTGAATGTTTTCGTAAATATTTGCTAGTTCATTGTAGAAGAACTGTTCCGTTTCGAATAGGCGGATTCTTACTTGGCTCCTGAGGGTTTCTCCCATGAGGGCGACTTTGCCGAAGACTTTCAAGTCTTCTTTGTCTTTTCCTGAAATGGTGATGAGGAATAGTTTTGATGTGTAGTTGGCTCCCCCGCTGTGGATGGGTTTGATGTTGAGCTGGTGGTCTTCATAGCCGAGTTGTTCGGCGATGGAGTGGAGGAGGTCGCGGAGGATAGCTTCGTGGTCTAGACCCGCCATCTTGGACATGGGGTAGCAAACTGCGTGTCCGTAGACGCGTTGGACGAGTTGCAATCATAAGGCTGGGTACGCATTTGCGGGATTTCTTAGCATTTCATTCTTCTTAAATATTAAATTTTTAATTTGAAGATATACTTTTCTTCATTTGCTCGCATTAAGTTTTTCATTGGATTTTTTAGATAACATTTTCAACATATTTTTAAATAATTTTCATTATTGAACTTTTATAAGTTATTTTTCTAGAATGGCAGGCATCACATTAAAATATTCAAGTTAAAATATTGGACTATGGTCTAATAGTTATACATATAAAAATATATGTATAAGATAAAATAGGTTTAAAGTAGATACATACGTAAACTGTTTATGGATAATACGGTGGTTATATAACAGCTATTGTATTATATTGACTAATTTATTGTATGGAAATCGATAACAATAAGACTCAAATTTTGGAAGCCTTTGGAGAAAATGAAAAAGAAATAAAATTAAATAACTATGATTTCATGCAGTACATTTTAATTAATTCTTTACATATTTAAAATGTACTGTATATAGTACCTTAAAGAAAGACTTTTTTCATACTTACATTTAAATTCTTTGCCTATTTAAATTAAAATAATTAAATTATGATTTACTTTACTTTGAATTTATGCATCCATGGAAGAAAAAATTTAAAAACAAATGATTTGGTTTTGAAATAAATAAGTAAGTACTTATTAAACATTTATAAGTGTTTTATTTTTGTGCTAAATATAATTTTTACTTTATGACCTACCTAACTCATTTCTGTAAGACGAAATTCTCTAATGTAACCACAGCCTTAGAATATAAAATCGATTGACTCTCACGTGTGAGGTAAAATAAATTAAAAGTTTCTGGTGTCTACCCGCATTTGGTTTTATCTATTGCGTCTTTAGCTTTATTTTACACTAGCTTTTGCCCGCGGCTTCGCCCGCGTGAATTTCCCACGGGGAACAGTGATTTTTCCGGGAATGAAAGGTACCCTATGTCCTTCTCCGCACTTCCAGCTATGTGTATGATTTCAGGAAGATTGGTTCAGTAGACAAAGCGTGAAGAGGTAACAAACAAACGAACAAACAAACAAACTCACTTTCGCATTTATAATATTAGTTAGGATAGTTAGGATTTAGCTGCACATATGGGAATTTCGGGATAAAAAGTAACCTTTGTGCTTTTTCAGGTTATATTATATCCTTGTACCAAATTTCACATAAATCGGTTCAGCGGTTTTTGAATTACTTTATTTTATGAACTACTTTATTTTATTTTGGAGCAATATTTTTTTTGCATTAGGACTTCCTCTTTTAACATCGATGTTGTTGTGATAATTCAACTGTTAGACAGTTTACACAGGTAGTAGGTACTCAGGTGGTAAGTACTGTGTTGTGTAATCTTACAAAATATCGGATTATCGATATTGAGTAAAAAGCAATTAGAAAAAAAAATCATATGGCATATGATAACTTTACGCGGTTGTGGTTTTATTAAATCTTCCAGTTTTGAGGATATCTAGAAGACAATGATAAAAGTTGTAGTTATTTGTGTTAAGTGACGGATTTATATAAATATTTTATATCAACAAACGCTAATGATTGTAAATTTGCATAGGTAAAGTGAAGCTTGTCTAATGATACGCCTACGCGAAGGTAGGTAGTTGGGAAACCGATAAGTAGGTTTGCTAATAGAAAATTAATAGGGGCTAAGACTGTGGATGTTTATTTTATGTGCATGTGCTTTGCATGTGAAAGGAAAGGCCTCCCCTTTCTCCTTCCACAATTCTCTGTTATGAAGCCCGTATTATATTTATGTATTTGATATAAAATATAGGTATCGTTGAATTAGTAAGTATCTCATAACACAAGCCTTAACTCTCAACTTACCTTGGGTCCATCTCAATTAGTGCTTTGTCACGGAAAATGGTGTGATCATGCCATCGATGCTTAGATGTTTATTGCTCAGATATTTTTACATCTGCCGGGCGTTCCATGACAGCTAACTTTTTTTAGTACACGCCAGTGCCTCTTATTTAGAATATTTATTTCGAGGGATAAACCAAACTAGGTATGTGGCCGCCAGTGTTAGCAGCCACTCTTCAGAAGATGCTCAGGTGCAAGGTGATGGACTGCGGATCTTGTTGATTGAAACAATCTCGTAGCTTGACGATATTTTACCTTAAATAATGTAAATAAATAAAAAACTGTCTGGAACTAGGCTACAGCGATACTTGTAGAATTAAATAGAACATAAAATAGAATTTACAATTAAAGAATTAAATAGAGAATAGCGGACGATCGTCGTCGTTAGAGGTTTTTTTGTCTGGCTTTTGCCCAGCAGTGGAACCTTTTGGCTAAATAAAAAAAAATCGAGGGATTTGTATTTAATATTACTAAAGTTTCTTTATAATGTATGTGGTGTACCTACTTATATTAAGGGTCGAAACCTGAAATAAATGAATTTTATTTAAATATTAGCCATTAGTTAGTAGGTACATGTAAAAGCACTTTCTTGCCCAGACTCTAAGCCGTATGGGCTTATTGGTATATCTGTACGTAAATTGCTTTCACAAACTAAGAGTGAGCTTAAAGTCAACCCTGAAAGTAAAAGTCCTATCTATACTGTACTGAACTGTACTGTATTCGAAATTCTTACTAACTCGTACGAACAAACATTGAAGCCCAGATATTGAATGAGAGGTACAACCATGCCTATATTTGGTCATATGAAGTGGTGACTTACCCGCACCAGCCGCGAGTCGTTATATCGTGCCCGCGATAAACGCGTCGAAAAGATGTATATATATTGGATACACACCACTCAACCTGATAGACAATTTTTGATAGTGTACTTAGTAACAAATCCAGTATCCGTCAAAATCGATTCAGTCACCACCTGACCCTACACAATGGCGGACGCTGAAGCCACGCTGAGACTACTCCTCAAAGAAATAGCTGCTAACAAAAAATCTTCTACTATGACGTTCAACTCAAAGCCTTTAACACAGCAGGAACTAATTATTCATAGGTTTACGACTTTATTAAATAACAATTTACATTTTTATTCATCAGTTTTATTTAACATCACATTGACATCACCTGGCAAAGATGACTTGAAACTCTTTGCAAAAGTCGCAAGTGTCGCCGATCTAAAAGCAATGTTGACAAGATTTACGACGCAGAACAAGACTTTTTTCAGTGTTGCCAGATGGGGGGATATTCCCCCATATTTGGGGTTTTTTGAAAATCGATGGGGGGATTAAATCTTCGTTTCATACAAATAGTATCATTTTGGGGAGGAAAAAATGGTTTTGGGGGAAAATTTTATTCATCTTCATACATTTTGGGAAAATTTGGGGAGATTTCGTTGAAATTTTGAGGGAAACCTAGACAGTCATCTGGCAACACTGACTTTTTTAATAAAATTATGAACACTTGGTCTGGATTACAAGATAAACATAATATACCAGAGAAAGATAAGTATGTGTTTCCGAAATTTTATGCTGGCAATCCGAAATTGGGATGCGAAACGGTTGTTCTAGAGGACTCGGTAGCTAAAGGCTTTTCTACGCCTAACAGATTTAAACCTATAGATGTATTTGCTATCTCATTCAGTTCTATTGACAAAAGTAGCTCTCAGTCCTCCTCATCTCGTACACGTAAGTCGGACAGAGGAAGAAAGCGAATATGCTGAACTACAGCAACACAGATTGCACTGATTACTGATTTACATCTTTAGATATACCTTAAATTAGCTTGTTTAATAAACTTTACAACTTATATTTAGCTTCGTTGGGACTTTTTTTTTATTGATCACCTTTATTATATATTTTTTAAACTTCGTCTCATCCATCCAGCCACCCCGCACCGGGAGTGTCCGGGAGTCGGATAGGATATATCTATGTGTGTAGGTACCTATTTACTTACTGATTACAAAATCTTTTTAACCTTTTGTAAACTTTTTGTTAGCTAGAAAAAAGAATCTAATGGTAGTTAGGTATTTATTTTTTAGATAGGTAGGAATCTTAAATATAATTTAAGAAACTAGGTAACTAAACTAAAATAAAAACTTTAAAAAGAAAAAGGTCATTGCCCCGCGGAAGCGTGCCCAAAAGTGTAGTTATTGTGAAACAATTTACACCGTCTTTCTTATCATGTTATCACCGCCATCTATGTATAGTACTATACATATCCATATATGGATAAAACAAACTTTTCACGCATATTGTTGTTTATCGTCGTGACTAGCAAAAGTGATGTTTGCGTTTATATATAAACTTTTGCCCGCGACTTGATCTGCGCTGGTTTTTATACTCGGGTTCTAAGTGGCATCAATATGAAACCTGTGCCAGATTTTACATTAGACTTTCAGCAATACAGCTATGAAAACCGCATCAAATATCATTCAGATTTTTTTGCGTACTGCGAAACCCACAGACAGGCAAAAAAAACCTTGCAACGCTTTAGTCTTAATTCAGCAGTTTGTATCCTCAACAGGCAGCGCCATCTGCACATGACTTAATGGTGCTACCATGATCGGTTTCCAACGAAGAAACTCCTCAACGGTTTATTGCATGGGCATGAAATTTTTGTCACGCATTTAATGCACAAAGAGAGATCTTGGCTTTCTGGTCTCCCAGACTTCAATAAAAGCTTATCTTTCTCTCTCTTTAGTCGTACTTCCTCATGACTGAGGGTCGTGGTCATTATATGGAATGAAACACACACAACGACTCTCTTGGCAATTTTAATGGAGTGGTTTGCCATTGCCTTCTCCATTTCACACACTAGCTGATAATCATCAACCAGAGTGCAGGTTTCCTCACGATGTTTTCCTTCACCGGAAGCAAGTTGTGGTCGATGAAAACTAACATGAGTCAGATTGGTATACAAACTCATGCAGCACTCAACACCCGGGAAGGATTCGAACCTGGGATTTTGCATCCACAGGCGGGCGCCCTACTACTCGGCCACCACCGCTTCGTTGTTATATTTAGAGATATACAAAAGGTTTTTTGGTTTTTCAGATGCTTCAATACGCGCTAACAGTGGGCGTGATGGTCTTGCCCGTGATCACGGTGGACTGGACGCCGTTGTCGTCAAGCCCAATGAGATGTTCGCCTCCAGGTTCACTGGTCTCGTCAACGATCTGATACGATGGGGCGTCATTTAAGACCGAATTTGTCCGAGCCAACGAAGCGAGAGTTTAAGACTGGCTTTGCTTCATGTTACATTAGGAACAACAACATTTGTTCAATTCTTTTTTCTTTTATTTTGGTGTATGATGCTTATTAAATAAATATACGAGGTGTATTCAAAAAAATTGGCATTTCTATTGGGGACAGTACTCATGAAAATGAGCAACCGGCTCTGCAGTCAAAAAATGTCAGCTGTTCCATTTTGTCGAGACAAAATGGAACAGCTGACATTTTTTGACTGCAGAGCTGCATTTAGGTTTTGTACGAGTACAAAGCGTATATGTGATGTTCACAGGAAGTCCCGATGGCCTTGCTCTGATGAGGCCTTGACCAGCACATGTATTCACACGTGCCACAAAGAGCATAATGACATATGATGATAATGACCGGTTCAAACAACCTGCACCAAAGTTCATCACATTACACGCGATTCTGAATGATGCTACATTCTATTACATTGTAGTAAAAGAAAAAATACACTAACGGTGTAGTACAGTCACAAGTAATACAAAAGAACGTGGAAAGAGAATGGGATAATGTATGAATGCAATTTTTTGCTTGTTACCTGCGATACCCCTGGTGTTGTGGTTGTCCATGGGTAGCGGTGATTACTTACCATCAGGTGACCCGCTTGCTCGTTTGCCGCCCTATGTTATAAAAAAAAACAGTCGGTCTCAAGATTGGTCACTAAAAATCTATTATCAACAAGCTCTTTCGTGTAGGTATCGTATTTCTGTCAAATTGCATATCTATAAGTATCTGAATAGAAGGCTGATAAGTAGGATTGCTGGATGCCCAGGATAGAAATGATTGAAAAAGTACTGATAGAATGATGAATGAATTGCAAAATTGGTATTATTGATTATATGCTGTCCACTAATTTTAGTAAATACGGATTAGATAACAAATTTTATGTTGTTCATGTAATTATATAGGTACAGGCACAAGCAATTAATATGAAAACACTTCGGTTCTAAGACAATGAGATAAAGTCTTAAATTGGATACATATCGTGACTGTTTGACGGAACAAATAATGTTTCTTAATTTCATTATCACAATTAGATGTGTGACGTATCGTTACTATCCTAACGTTTTATCTACCTACATACGCAACACAGATAGATAAGAAATAAGGATTTGCAATGACAACTCCAGGGTGTGAAACTTACAACCCTTTCTACCTGGGCTATTGGAATTTACAATACTTCCACAAACTAGAGCTAAGGTAGGTGAATCATTGCAAGTGAAAACCTTATCAATAGTACAAATATAGCACTAAGGTATGTTTAATGATCAATTCGAAATTCTTTTTGTATGACTCGTAAGTGCCGGTATCGCAAATACTCAAGGTACAACAACAAACAATGAAGCGCCGATAGTAACAGATGCAAATATAATTAATTTAATCAGCAAACAAATGGCGTACAAGTCCTACTTAGATAAACCTGTGCACGCGCATACTGAGCGGCCCATTGAATGAGACACAACCATAGATGTATTAACACTAGATACCCCATGTCAAGCGACCGATTGGGCTATTATAGTTAATAGATAGTTATTTATTCATAGTTGAAGTGAGTCTGCACAGTCTGCCTTCATCTGCCGCGGTTCTTTTTTTTTGTGCGATTGTGATATCTTACCAGCAACGATAATACTTGTCGAAACGTAAAATTTCCAATATGCATTTTATCAATTGAGATTTGTGAGTCCTGAATCCTGTCAATGGATATTATGTATGGTCCATTTATTCATAATTGGCCTATTATGTAAACAATCTTCACAATATTTTTGTTGAATTTTGTTGAAAATAAATCAAATATTAATTCAAACCTAAACATTCTAAATTAAAACATTTATTAATCACGAAAGTAATTTTCTAAAAAGTCTATTTTAATTTATTTTGTTGTAAAATCATAAATAGACATGGAAATAAAATCAAAAACAGTATCTCGACACGCTTCACGCTACATAGTATAGCGTTTGCGTACGACTTCTATAGTATTCAGCAAAGATGTGGTATCTATCATACATATCTGTGGACACAACAAACTCAACATTACGCAATAGGCGATTTTTGATAGTATAGTGACTCCAGCGCAATTTATCACAATCAATCCAGTCACCGCGCGACCCTACACAATGGCGGACGCCGAGGCCACGCTGAGAGGTCTTCTTGAAGAAATAGCTGCTAAACACAAATACGACAACTACGACGTCCAACTCAAAGCCTTTAACACAGGAGGGGCTAACTATACATCAGTTTTATTCAAAATCACATTGACATCACCAGGCAAAGATGAATTGAAACTGTTTGCAAAAGTTGCAAGTGTCGGCGAAAAATTTCGATCTACAGGATATGTTGACAAGCTGTACGTTGCAGAACAGGACTTTTATAACGAAATTATGAACACCTGGTCAGGATTACAAGAGAAACATAATATACCAGAGGAAGATAGGTATGTGTTTCCGAAATTTTATGGTGGCAATCCGAAATTGGGATGCGAAACAGTTGTTTTAGAGGACTTGGTAGCCCAAGGATTTTCTACATATAACAGATTTAAACCTATAGACTGGGAATATGCTGCTAAATCAGTGGAGGTTCTAGCGAAATTTCATGCCTTCTCTTTTGCACACCGAAAAGAATATCCAGAGGAATATGATAAAATTATACAAAAGTTAACATTTGAGCTTCCCCCTGATGACGAGGCGATGGAAGGCATGTGGAAGAAGATGATGGACCAACCAGTTCAGTTATTGAAGGAGGAATACCAGGATAGGGTCCGGATGTCACTAAATGGAGATAACGCTAAGGAAAAGTATTTGAAATACAATAGTCCTAGAAAACATCCGATTTTGGTGCACGGAGATTTCAGACCGAGCAATTTGATGCACAAGGATGAAGTAAGTGTTTCTTGCTTGTATGTATAGTTAGCAGTATCTCAGTGCTCCGGTGAGAATTTTGGGATGAAAGTACCTTATGTTATTAAAGTTCAACCTAAGTACTTTTCTAAAATGTGCACGTAAGTACATGTCATGAAACTACCACAACAATTTCGTATTTAGTCTGAGGTTCCGGGCCAGTAAGCAGGCTTGGTTATCGTCGCGGATGTATTGTGCCCTTGGATTTGGTCCCATTGTGATCAAACAGGGTCATGGTTTGGCCTGAGTTTCCCTTAATTTTCTCTAATCTGACCTACTTTGGCTTTCATTTGCTTTTGAAATACAAAGGACATTGTTACATGATTGTTTATATCATAAACCTTTTCGGCTTCAGAGGAAACTTTGATTTTTATTGTTCACGTTTTTTTATTCATTTTTCGTGCGGATAAAACCTTCGTTTCATCTATAACCTTTTGCAAATTAGGTATTTGACACTACAATTACGTATTAAAAAAAACTGTAAGTCATTTTTGTAAACCAATTTACACTATCATTCTTTTCGAGTTTTCGCCGGCATCAATACGAGTACCTACATATCTTTATGGATAAAACAAACTTATCATACCTTATTGTACGAGTTGTCGTGACTAGCAAACAAAAGTGATATTTGCGCTTATTTAAAACTAGCTTTTGCCAACGACTTTGTCCGCGCAAATTTTTATATTGTTGGTTCTAATTAAGTGATGTACTTATCAAGATTTTTGAGTTTATCGCGAACAGACAGACGTGGCTGGAGATTTTCTTTTATAGCTAACCGCTTCCTTGGGCTTTGCTTCTGTGGGAATTTCAGGATAAAAATATCGCGGTATTTTTCTACACGAGTAGGTACCAAAGTTTATCAAAATCCAGCCAGTAGATTTTGCGTGATTGAATCACAAACATCAAAATGAACTCACATTCAAACTTTGGCATTATAATATCAGTTTCAGTTCAGTAGGATATGAGGTGTAATCAGTTTACATATAAAATAACTGTTATTCCATCTTCCCGTCGCGTTTCTCTGAATCGTTAAAATAAACAACTCAGAAAGGATTTTCCTAAGTTAAAGTCTCAAAGATGATAATTATGATGTCACAAAAACTACTTAACTGGCGCTTGTTAGAAAACGACCTTGCAACAAACTGTTAACTGACCGGTTTGGTTGAATATTACACCTCGATTTTAAATGTGTAGTTTGTGTGTTGGTTCCAGTATAATATAAAGTCTATCCCGATATTGTTTTACTCCTGAATCTGATCTCGCAGCGGCAATGGGACGAACCGCTTTGCATGCATGTCAAAAGAATTCTTCTGGAAACTGCTAATTGTACAGCGGAGCGTTCTCGTCTTTTGGCTTAGAGTCAGGTTATTGGTTGAATGCTATTCCTTCGACTAGCGTAGGTACACTACTGGATAGGACTGGCTTTAGTTTGGCAGTGAGCCTACGTTTGGGGGTCCGAACAAACGAGGCTCATCGCTACCGTTGCGGTACGTAGTACTAATATTAATTCTGTGGTTGCGGTGAAGATATCGACTCCCTTGGTCATCACGGCCTGGCCTTCGCATTTCCCGCCCATATCCGCGCGCATCGTCGATGTCTCTGGGGACACTAGAGCTGGCGAATACTTTGGCCTACGATTAAGTTTGGCCATTCAAAATAGTAACGTCACCAGTCTCCTAGGTACCATACCCCATGACGGCAACTCAATTTTTTATTTAATGTAAATTATTAATTATTATGTTTATTTTTTAGTTTTCTTAGTTAATTTAGTGTTTAATGTATATATATTTTTTGTTATTAAATAAAATACTACTCATGGTTATAACAAACACTCAAAATAATATTTTTATGTTCTATTTTTTAAGGTTCCGTAACTTCAAAGGGTAAAAAAGGAAACCTTATAAACTGTCACTTTGTTGTCCGTCTATCTGTCAAGGTTTTTTTCTTAGGAAGTATCAAGTTGAAATTCATATCAAATACTCGGTACTGTGGTATCTTCAGCTGTAAAATAATCTAATTTACAGATACGTCAACGCGATCACGAGATAGGTATTGTCGTAAATGTTGCAAATTGCAAAAAATTGCACTGTCAAAATTTTTTGTTTACCCCATCGAGAAATTATGTAACTACTATGGTTTATTATTTATTCCCTGTTTCAGGATGGTCAGCTGTCGATCGTCCCTGTGGACTACCAGACCATCCATGTGGGTTGCCCGGTCGTAGACCTCATCTACTTCACCTTCTTATCCACGGACGAGGCCTTCAGAGCCCAGCATTGGGATAAACTACTTCTCCATTACTATGAGCAGTTGGCCTTAGCGCTGAGAAGGTTTGATTTGGATCCGAATGAGATTTATCCTAAGGAAGAGTTCGATGAGGACATGAAAGAGGTAATAAAATAAATATCCACGTAAGTTTTTTTTATACAAAAAACAGTAATTGGAGAAGAAGTGAAGGCGAAGGCATTTTGTAACATTTGAGCTTGAAAGACACACACACGCGACCCGGAGTAAGTACAAACAAACCAAAGCGCGGCCAGCAACCGCCTTCGCTTCGCCTCCAATTTCTGTTATTAGTTCTGATTCTGTACAGCTTTTTGGCATACCTAAGCTTTTATTGACTTACGCGCCCAAGAAGTTAATGCGTGACAAATATTTCATGTCTGTGCTGTTAGCCGTCGAGTAGTTTGCTTGTTAGAAACCGATCCAGGTTGCACCATTGGGTCATTCGTAATGATAATAAACTAGCTTTCGCCCGCGGCTTCGCCTGCGTGAATTTTCCGCGGGAATAGTGCTTTTTAATAGGATGAAAGGTACCCTATGTCCTTATCCGTACTTCCAGCTATGTGTATGCGCAATTTCAGGAAGATTGGTGCAGTAGATAAAACGTGAAGAGGTAACAAACAAACTCACTTTCACATTTATAATATTAGTTAGGATACCTATCATCCGAACTAAAGCATGTAAAATTTCAACTCTGTGCGACAAACGGTAGTAACTAGTTTAAAGTTAACCTTCAAGCGGGCGCGCGTAGTCGAATCGACCGCGATTAGTACATTTTCGTTCATATTACTATTATTACCCTTCAGATTTATTTGTCACTTCTAGTAGCCTGTCGCTATATCATTGGGCATAAAACAAAGAACAAACCATCGCGCGGTACGCTCCCCCCACTCCACAAATCGCAATTGTTTTAGTCCCGGTGCAGTCGTCGAAAAGACTACACGCGCCTGTCGTCGAAAAGGTTACGCGCGACGCTCAACGCGACATACCTTCGTTCACGCGCATAGTAATTCTTCGGCCATCATTCAGTATTATCGAATTAAGCTTGGATTTTTTTATATAAAATGAGTCGTGGACGGTTATCACAAAGTGTAATCGAGGAATTACTAAAAGAAGACGTAGAAGATAGTGAATCGGCGCTTAGCGACCAAGGCTCTGAAATTTCCGATCACGTCGTTGCAGAGATACCTCTATCTGCTGAGGAATCAAACTGCTCGGACTCAGAAGAGGATGATTTACCACTTTCAGATATAAATAGCTATTTTACAGGGCGCGATAAAGTAACGAAGTGGCAAAAATGTAACAATAACAGAGTGAGGCGTCAAGTTCAAAATATTCTAACGGAAGATGCGGGTATTCGTAGGAATGGTGTGGGTGTGACGAAATTTACGCAAGCCTGGAGTTTATTCATTTCAGAGAATATTATAGAAAAAGTTGTTAGACATACCAACGAATTTATTAAAAAAAAAGTGCCATCGTATAACAGAATACGTGACTGCAAACCGACAGATGCGGTGGAAATCCGAGCACTTTTCGGATTATTGTACATAGCAGGATCCTTGAAGACATCACACGCCAATTTAGAAGATTTGTATGCAAGTGATGGGACAGGTATACCTATTTTTCCTACTACTATGTCAGTGAAAAGAGTAAAATTTCTCCTGAATTCATTGCGGTTTGATGATGCTACTACGCGACAAGCTCGTCGTACTCTAGACAAAGCTGCGCCAATAAGAGAAGTTTTAGATATCTTTACACAAAACTGTCTTTTGCCATATTCAGTGGGAGAGAATGTTGTAATCGATGAGATGATGGTCGGCTTTCGAGGAAAATGTCCTTTTCGACAGTACATGAAATCAAAGCCCGACAAATACGGAATCAAACTTTATCCACTAGTAGATGCTGCTACGTTTTACGTCCTAAATGTTGAACTTTATGCTGGCAAGCAGCCTGAAGGTCCATATCAATTGAGTAATGCTGCGTCAGACGTCGTGAAGAGGCTAATTACACCAATTTCTGGCACTGGAAGAAACCTTACCATTGACAATTGGTATACCAGTGTGCCGCTGACGAATGATTTGGCCAAGGATTATAAGATTTCTGTTGTGGGTACCATCCGCAAAAACAAGAAAGAAATACCTCCTTGCTTTATAGATAAAAACCAACCTGAATATTCAAGTCAATTTGGATTTTCAGATACAGCAACACTCGTATCTTACGTGCCTAAAAAGAAAAGATGTGTAGTTCTTATATCATCACTTCATTGTGCTGCAGAAATTGATGAAAGTACAAATGAAAAGCGCAAACCCAGCATCGTTACTTTTTACAATAAAACAAAGTGGGGGTGTCGATGAAGTTGATAAAAAAGTAAAAATGTATTCGGTTTCAAGGAAGAATAATAGATGGCCATTGACACTATTCTTTCGTCTTCTGGATATTGCAGGAATAAATAGTATGGTGATATTGAGGGCAAATAATGTGACTCTAAGGAAAAGGCGAATGTATTTACGGGCATTAGGCAGTGAATTGACAAAAGAGTACGTCCAAAGAAGATCAACGATGGTAGGCCTTCCAAGAAAACTAAAAAGAAACATAAGGGAACATTTGAATATGGAGGTTGGTGCTGCTGATACAGAAGCTGTTAGTTCTGGCACATGCAGAGCAACCTGTAAAATATGTCCAGCCAAAAAGAGGAGGCAATCAAAAACGCAATGTAAGTTATGTATGAAAAATATTTGCAGAAGTCATACAACATTTATTTGCAATCAGTGTTATGTGGACAAAGAAACTGATTCTGATGAAAACTAAATCAAAGTTAATTCATTTTTGTTCTTATTTTATATTTTTATAATTAGACTAGTTATATATACTAGTCTGAGGTATGTAAAAGGGCTTTGAGTTCCTAATTTTTGTTTTGATTCCAAAGAATGTTTGAGTTATGTAAATTAGTTTAATAATAGTTTCTTTTTCATAATTTTAATTACTTTTTTTGACAAATTAGACTTTAAAGACGATGATTTTATATCTGAGTACGAATAAATAAATAATTAATGAATAATTAGTTCTTTTTTTCTTTTTTTTATCCCATACGTCTTTTCGGTTACGCGCGCCCGCTCCCGTTACAAATAACCGCGCGCCCGCTTGAAGGTTAATTTGCAAGATTTTTCCTACCTACCTTTAGATTTTGAATATACATTGCAAGTAAAATAAAAATTTGTAAAAAATCTGTTGGTTTTCCAGATGTTTCCATACGCATTGCTCGTGGGTGTGATGATCTTGCCGGTGGTCACGGTGGAAGCTGAGAAGGCGCCGCAGATGGGCGAGGAAGCTGAGCTGGACTCCTTCCTCATCAAGCCCAACGAGATGTTCGCCGAGAGATTCACCGGTCTCGTCAACGATCTGATACGATGGGACGTCATTTAGACCCAGTAGATTTATTTTGTAACTAGCCTGCTAGTTACAAAATAAATCTTTTATTGGAAACCGGGGCCAAATGGAACTTGGTTCCAGTGGAAATTTCGAAAAATCCTCTCTTAATAATTTCAGCTTCCTACGCCCAGTAGTTCTGGCTGTACTTCGTCTGTTAGCTATTCAATACTTCAGACTTGATTGTCGATTCTTAAGACAATAGTGTCTCAATGGCTTTTTCAATAGTAGTGCTTTTTACACACTAGTTAAAAAAAGGTTGTCTCTTTACCTTGGACTCTTTTCACCTCATTCCAACTAGAGACCAACTTGAGGATAATATAATATTGAAACAATGCCATTTCTTTATTAACGCCATCTATTAGAAGAGAACAAAGTTAAATTTTAATTTTTTTAAATCCTTTAAAATGTCTATAAATTGTAGTTTATTTCATTATAATTTTTTTAAATTATTTTTGTTGACTGCGTCGTCGAGTAGGTGTCCAAAAATAATTCCGTTATCATCAATTCTGCTGATATGAAACCATACGTTTCCTTGTCGAGTGTAGGTAGTGAGACCGCTGTGATGCTGTGAACATGAATATCCGTTTATTGCGAAAAAATCATGATATTATACACTTAATTTAATAAATAAATAAACTTTATATTTAGTATTGTTTATTGGATTTGTTATGTTTGATATTTATCTGTTAATTAATACCTAAACCAGAAAATGTGAGCATAAATGTACCTATATTGTGCTTAGATAGAAATAAGTAGGTAGTAGGTACTATTTTTATTATTTGTACGAATGTATATTGTTTTATGAATTAATAAATATTATAAGTAGGTATACCTGTATAACTATTACTTAAATAAGAAAAAGTAAACAAAATTTCAAGTCAAGACTAAACTTAACGTTTAGTCTTTACTTTCTTTTCACGACTATAGCAAAATACAGTATTTACAAGTTTACTGGATTTTCATTTTATTCAAAATATTTTTTTTTAAGTATCAATTACCGACACATAGATAGATAAACTCCATTTATTCTTACCAGTCCTATCATGTAAGCAATCTTACCATGTATTTTTATGATTTTACAACAATATAAATTAAAATATACTTTTTAGGAAATTACTTTCGTGGTTAATAAATGTTTTACTTTAGAATGTTTAGGTTTGAACTAATATTTGATTTATATTCAACAAAATTCATAAAAAAGTTCTGTGAAGATTGTTTACATGATAGGACTGGTAAGTATAAATGGAGTTTAGATAGATCAACACTTTATTGCACCATTTAAAGAAAAGAAATACAAAGTAGTAACAAAAGTAAATACATATATAAATGAGCGCAAAGGCGGGCTTATCGAAAATGATATCACATAAATTTATAGCACATAACGAAACACAACCAATTTTCGTCCTTTGCTTATGCAACAAACAATGGTTTTCTGAGGAACTTATAGCAAGATATTGCCTACATAATTATTTATCAAAAACTTCATATACCTGAGTTTGTAGAATAACCTGGCTCAGTTATTTTCACCTGATTCTATTGAAGAAAATTATCGTGAAGAAACCTACACACAGGGAGACTGTTCAAATTACTACTGCCACTGGCTGTAGTCGTAAAGTCTGCAAATGCCTTTAAGGGTCTCTTGACAATAATCTGACACGAGTGTTAGTTTACACATACTCGATAAGAAGATCAAGAAACTGAGACGAACTACCATTTGTGATGATCGGTTAACTCAGTACACAATTCGCATCCTACTTCCTACTAATATTATAAACGCAAAAGTTTGGATGTGAGTTTGTGTGGATGTTTCTTACTCAGTCACGCAAAATCTACGGGACGGATTGCGATAATAGTCAATAAATACCGGGAATAGTACGTAGGGTACTTTTTATCCCGAAATTCACACGGGAGCGAAGCCCTGGGGCGCGGCTAGTAAAATATTTGCCTTAATTTAAACATTTTGCTAGTTCAAACCACCAGCTAATCTGTAACGCAATCCGGCCATTTTCAGTAGTCTTACCGAGTAGTCCTACTAGCTGAACTACTTGGAATTACCTTCCCAATATATTTACTGGTAATACTACAGGTTACTTTAATCCCAGTAGACTTACCAGTAAAACTGTAACTGACTGATGGAAACTCCTGTCAAAATAAAATCATGTTAATGTCAGGCATGTTAAATGTGCTCGTGTCGTGAACCAAGGCGCGATAAATATATTTTTTCAATTATGTAAAATTATAATTAAGTACTACCTTACCTATTTAATTTTGAAAAACCCAATAAGTACGAAAGCTGCAGATTTGAGCGATATGTTGCTGGAAATAACCTATAAAACTACCCGTAGGATAGTAGGATTCGAGAGATTATATTTTTCTAATCCCTAACCTAAGGGTGTGGTAGAAAATGGATGACTATGGAGAAAATGCTGTTATTGTGGCTTTTCTTCATTTGCTAAACGCAACTTGCTAAACGAAACTTCCGGAAGTCCGTGTTGCTCTATGGGTGACAAACTTATTTATAAACAAACTAGCTTTCGCCCGCGGCTTCGCTCGCGTGAATTTCCCACGGGAACAGTGCTTTTTTACGGGATGAAAGGTACCCTATGTCCTTCTCCGTACTTCCAGCTATGTGTATGCGAAATTTCAGAAAGATTGGTTCAGTAGATAAAGCGTGAAGAGGTAACAAACAAACAAACAAACAAACCAACAAACAAACAAACTCACTTTCGCATTTATAATATTAGTTAGGATACTCAGTTCTAGTTTATTTTGAGAAATAGGTAAATAAATTATGACTTAAATTAAATCCATCAAAGCACTCGGCATATCTGCAAGAGCATATCTGCAAGTTTTTGTTTCAAATATGAGGATGAATGTAGACGGCGTGAGATGGTACTTAGAAACCTCCTGTACTTATTTTTTTCTTAGCTTTGTTTTGTTTTTTGAACCGTGACAATGGTCACTGAGGTCAACGCGGCTCAGACCAGATTGAGGATAACGAAAGAGCACAGAGCAGGCACAAGCAGATCCTGCGTTAAATTAAAACTAATCCTTTTAAGTAAATTTTTAAAAGCGAAGGTTTTTTTTTGGTTGCATTTAGAAATACATTTGTAATGAAATTATTTGATTCGTGAGGATTATGTTTTATTTCAGATTTTAATTAACCTGTGTACCTTATTTTATCGGAATATCTCTAGTGTTTTTTGCAAAGAGGAGTAACTTTATGAACTGGTTGGTGATTTTTCTACAGGATGGAGCCTTACTTTGCAATTTTATAGTCTGTCTTATTCCAGTTTTAGTTGTCAAGATAGATTGAACTTTACAATTAATGCCAATAAGCCCAATACGGCACTGAAGTCGTTATATCGACTATTAATCCTCTACTCATAATTTATTTATTTAAAAAGAATAAGTGTTTTATATTCAGTTATTCCAATTTAAAGCCACTTTGAATTGTTTAATTGATGCTCAACGATACATGAATCCCACCTATAACCGCTTCATTCACAGATAGGCACGGATAGGCACTTGGCAGGATCTGTATGCGCGTGCCGTACTCTGTGCCCGCCGTGTTCACATCTCGCATATACATTGCCGTGTTACAGATTACTACAGGACAGCGTTCAAGACGACTGACCAAGTGGTTCTTAAAAACAAATTTTAAATAAAAATAAATATTTAGGATGTTTACCTTTCTGTAGTTGCCGTATGTCCCAAAAAAGAGATAGTATTTTTTAAAGTTTTTTTTTGTGTTTTTAAAATGGGTCGTTTAGATAATCAAGTGTTCGGTGTTGTCGTGATCCTGTTGTTTTGTTTTAAACGCTGTGCAGGAGTTATATACAGGCTAAATGGTAAGTTACATAAGTACTTATATAATTTTTAGAACTGACATTTCTTAAAAAATATGTTAAATCTGAATCTGAATTATGGGTACACAAAGTATGGGTTTACTTACAGCCCTTCAGTTTCTGTACGTACATCACACTTTTGACAATCTTAAAGATTTCATTCATTCAAAAGGTCAAGCCAGAGCTTAATTTAGCGTTCATGTACTTACTGATGTCCTCAGAGATTTAAACGGATTCTGACGCCAAATTTGGCACTGGATATGTCCTTGTTCATAATGATATATTAGCTTTGACTGTAACCAATTCATATATAGCAGCTTTTAACTTATTAACTTTATATAATGCCTAAGGGTCAAATGCAGTTTTTTCAACCGACTTCCCAAAAAAGGAGGAGGTTATATGTTTCGATGTATGTATGTTTTTTTTTTATGTATGTTCGCCGATTTCTCCGCCTACAGTGGACTGATTTCCGAAATTGTTTTTTTATTCGTAATGGTATATACCCAAGTTGGTCCCATTTTAACCACGTCAGAATCTGTTCGGTAATTTTAAAGATACCTAACAAAATATAAAAATACCAACATTGCATTATAGAGCAAAAGCCCGCGATAGCATGCCCTTCCTTATTTTATTAAAACTAGGTAAAGATTTTCTGTGTATGTTCCAAACATAGAAATAGCGATTAGCGACTATAAAAGTTGGATCATGATTACTTAGGCAGATTATTTGTAGCAATAACATTTAAAGTGGTAACTCAATTTCCTTAAAGTAAAGTTTTTTAAAGATTTTATTCCTAATAATATAAGAAATCACGCTATCCATTGCCAGGCAATTGGTGCAGATATAAACCCCTGCCAGACATTGTAACTTTACTAAATAATAGTTATATTTGTTTTATAATAAAAGCTGAATTTAATATTACTTTGGAAGGCCCCAAGGGGCTTTTTATACCTATAAAAATCATCCTTGCTATCCATATTACCTGCATAATCAACTAAGATCCAAACTTCAAACCTAGTCGCTAATATTTTTTACTCGTATATACCACGCAGAGAAATATTCAGCATTTTTAAAATAAGGAAGGTTTGGTCGTCGCGTGCTCACGGTCTATTTATGTGCCAAAATTAATAGACAATTTGACATGTTCTGACATTTCAAATCAAACTGACATAAAAAGTTTCGAATTCTTAATTCTTTATTTTCGGCCACCAGTGAAAGAAAAGTTTAAGTTTTTATGAAAGAAAATGAAAAAGGTGTCGAAGCACTAAAAATGATAAAATAAAACTTTTTTTCCAAAAAAGTGAACCGACTTCCATCATAAAACTTAAAATCATGAAATAACAATAAAGAAAATGTATTAGCATGCTACCTACTGAATGAGGTGAAGTCGGTGCCAAATTGAATATTAAATAATCTAAATTAACATTAGAATCATGTAGGTACATATACAAAATGCCTAGCTAAACAATTACATAGTCCTGCACTTGGCACCGACTTCACCTCATTCAGTAGGTAGCATGCTAATACATTTTTCTTTATTGTTATTTCATGATTTTAAGTTTTATGATGAAAGTCGGTTCACTTTTTTGGAAAAAAGTTTTATTAGATATTTGAGTGGCAGAAGAGCAATTTCTGTCCTTCGGGTTCCTGTTTTGAAAATATTTACGACTCCCTCAAAATTGGCCTTCTTTTTTGATTGACATCATTGGGATCTAATATTAAATGCAAAATAGAGTTTGCTTGATTATTTATTTGTTTGTTACCTCTTCACGCTTTATTTACTAAACCAATCTTCCTGAAATTTCGCATATACATATGTCGCATAGTTAGAAGTACGAAGAAGGACATAGGGTAGCTTTCATCCCAGGAAAAAGCACTGTTCCCGTGGGAAATTCGCGCGGGCGAAGCCACGGGCAAAAGCTAGTAGATCATAAAAAACGCTAACTTATTTTAAAAATTTGAGTTATTTCAAAATAGTACATTGTGATATAAGTGCGGTAAGTTGAAAATTACAGCCGAGGCGATATTGCTAGCACGAGCCGTAGGCGAGGGCTACAAGAAAGGCAGAGGCTGTAATTTACAAAGCGCACGTATATCATACGACGTTTTATAACATATTTGCGAGGAAATATTTAAAGAAAACTCGGAAAACGACAATACCAAAGAAAAAGCGCACAAAAAACAGCCAGTATCCTAATCCTAACTTCCTAACTAATATTATAAATTCGAAAGTGAGTTTGTTTGTTTGTTGGTTTGTTTTTTTTATTTGTTACCTCTTCACGCTTTATCTACTGAACCAATCTTCCTGAAATTTCGCATACACATAGCTGGAAGTACGGAGGACATAGGGTACCTTTCATCCCGGGAAAAAACACTGTTCCCGTGGGAAATTCACGTGGGCGAAGCCGCGGGCGAAAGCTAGTTACTAATAAAGTAAATTAATATTTTTGTGTTTTATTACAGGTTGTAATTTATTGTCAAAATTAATTCAAAGAATTTAATTTTTATTTATTTTATCTCCTAAAGTTAATTTTATTCATAAAATGATGACCACTTTTCTGACATAAAAACTCTTTGCAAAGATTTAAAAAAGTATTGTTCGTTTTTAGACGGAGCGTGCGTTTTACTTTACAATAACGCACAAGTGCGTAATGAGATACAATACAAAATTGAAATTGGTGAAATAAGTGACACTTTACGAGCAAATATGTTATAAAGGATCTTTAAAGTTCTTGTTAAGATAAACCTAAAGAGTGCTAACTCGAAGGGTTTGTATTGTGTTTTATTATGGTTTTAATATAGAGTTGCTAATTGATCTTCTCATTATAGTCGTATCATCATGGCTGAGGGTCATGATTTACTGTGGCTCTCTTGACTAGAGCCTTTCAGGCAATGTGGTCCTGCACCTAGGTTTGTTGCGTGCAGATGACCTTATCATATCCGTCCATCTAGTCGGTGTCCTGCTTGAGTATTGATATCTATTTAAATATAGATAGTGTCAGTTAAACTATTTAATCCTTAAAGTTTTACGATAACAAAAATTCTTTGACAATGAACGCCATGCCTCATGTGACCTCTTCATCGTCGAAGGATTAACTGGGAATTTTCTGTACCTTGACGGCGCCATATTATATTATTTTAAATGTTGCAAAATTGCAAAAGTACTGTGTCATTTTGGATTATTACGGACCTTTGGCCTAATGTTTTACGATTGTCACACTTATTTTTCATTAGGGTCATGCAAATATTGTCACTGGAAATACTAAAATGCCTTATTACATAAGTAATAAAAACTAAAGTATAAGTAACATAGGGTATGCTAGCTGTGCCCGAGGTTTTACATGCCCTGTTTATTTTAATTTGACCTATTTCGGCTCCTCAAAGTTATCTGGTGGAGGAGAAATTTTGCCTGATTTTCTATTCCAATAACAAGCCCAAGTCAGCTAAGCGTTGCCTTCGAGTGCCACGATATTTGGTTCTCCACCGCAGTTAGGCACAATAATAATAAATTTTCTTTTGCATCTCTTTGAATAACCGGAATTCTCACGACTCACACTTATCCTTTTATATTTATACTTAAAAGCAAGTGGTCGCATGCTAAAACTAAATTATGTGACAAGTCGTACGGTCATGAACCAAGTTCAAGTTTATAGTTGGTAAGGTTAGCAGGAAACATGAATTTTAGCACATTTGTTGGACCAGAATTATGTTCTATTTTGTTAGTGAACATAGGCATCCTTAGTTACCCTGGACAATATGCGTTAAACTTCGATCACATATAAAAATTCTAAATCTTGGAGTTAAGTGACATTTTAGTGACACAAGATGTCGTAAAGGAGGATATGCGTTCCAATAGTCTCACTACCAAGGATTGACGACCTCCGTGGCCTAACGGTTATTACGCCAGACTGCCATACCGGAGATCCCAGGTTCGATCCCCGGTCAGGTCAAGATGGAAAATGATCTTTTTCAGATTGGCCTGGATCTTGGATGTTTATCTATATATGTATTTGTCATAAAAATATAGTATCGTTGAGTTAGTATCCCATAGCACAAGTCCCGTACTTACTTTGGGGCTAACTCAATCGGTGTGATTTGTCCGTATATATTTGTATATTTATTTAAGGATGCCGAAGAAGCCGAAGATCATGCGAAGTGGAGAAGAAAAATTAGGAATGCGGACGAGCTTCGACGCATACGCTGAGTATGCAACCGGGAAAACGCTCAGATGAGATCATGAGAGAGAGAAATGTCATCTAATTTTGTCCTCAAAACTGGTTATACTGAAAATATTGCCCTTTCTATTACTTTATCATGGTGGATACCATACTAGATAACATAGGAAATGTTATTGCAAAGTGTTGCAATTAGTGCAATTAATTATAATTGCCCACAACAAACATGGACAACATGACGCATATGCCAGACCCATGATCTGACCTGTTACTTTATATACCACTAGCTTTTGTCCGCAGCTTCGCCCGCGTGAATTTCCCATGGGAACAGTACCTTTTCCCGGGATGAAAGGTACACTATGTCCTTCTCGCAAAATTTCAGGAAGTTTGGTTCAGTAGATTAAGCGAGAACAGCATAGAGTGAGGAAGTGATAAATAAATCTTCACAAACTGACTTTCGCACTAAAAATATCATATAGGATTAGGGTTTGAAATTATAGTTTTCTTATTTTTGTATGGTTTAGTTAACGTTGTCAAAATAGTCGTATGGCCACAGTTCTCAGTCATGAGGATTCTTCCCTATATTTTAGAACAAGTATGGACCGGTACTTAGATCCAGTGTCAATTTCCGGTAATCCTCTCTTAGTGCTCTCTCTAAGGAATCTACGTATGCCTTTGAGCTTTCTACGCCCAGTAGTTTCGGCTGTGCGTCGTCGTGCGTCGTCGTCGTCTACTTATGCAGGCATATAAAATTCTGACAGATTGATGATGATGATAAGACGATATCCTTACAAGGGTACATCCTCATATTACAAGATCATATTTCAATACAATCATGAAATATCTTAGTAAGAATAGACTGAATAGGAATCGAACTTATTGGCTTTCGATCACGGGACATCCATAGACTTACAGTAGGTATATAGTAAAGTGGAACTGGGCTGGGCACCTGGCTAGAAGGAACGATGGAAGGTGGTGTAAAGCTGTTACTGAATGGTATCTATGAAACGGAAAACGGGGTGTAGGGCATCCGGCAGCAAGATGGGTCGACGATGTTAAAAATATTGCTGGCAACAACTGGAGTAGGATGACCCAGCATAGAGAAGGTTGGTAGACGAAAGGAGGCCTATACCCAGCAGTGGGTCACGGAAGGCTGTGGATGATGATGATATAGTAAAGTCTATGAGAACGTCACCCCATAGTTTTTAACTTTGATTTATTTTCAGAAACAGAGTATGAATCAATGCCGCCGTTGTTCGCGATGGACACCTACGAGGCCTGCCTTCGAGATCCTGACGGGGTGTACTGCCTGGCTGACTTCGACCTGTTCTCAGCGGAGAAGTCTGATCTCATGAGGCTCATACAGGTACCCTCTTGGTTTTGAAACAGTAAAAAGTAGTCTTCCTTATGGACGGATTAGGAAGGAGAGTGACCCACCAAGCAGGCCCATTAAAAATTGGTGGGGTTTAACAAATGCGCAAATACAACCGAGATCAACGGCTTTATGTTCTTTTCAAAGACAGAGAAGCTCGTGATAATAAATACATTAAAAAAAACTCGACACTCGAATTGATGGCTTTGGAGATGAGCTTGTAAAGTACAGTTACGCGTCTAGTGTATTTTTTCTTTGGTACAGTGCAATTAATAATACTTAATCGACTTTTAAATCCGTTTAGGTATAAGTTTTGAATAGTTAGTTGATCTTGTTTACCTACGGGATAAATGCGAGCAATTATGATAATAATAATGCGGTTAATTGTTAGGTAGGAAGTCAACAAAGGATTATAGGGCACTTAGCGGCCAAGAGCATGGACATTGCATGGTTAAGAATGGCCATAATGCGTGATGGTTTATTCTTTGCTCGGCAAATCGAGTTTCGTCCTACATAAAAAAACTGTGAATTCCAGCGACTGGGACCTCGGGTCGTTCCAAACGATTTGCTCCCTTTGTCCACACTATGTTATCAAAAAATATATAAATAGTTTGGGACGAAGAAGGAAAGGAAGAAAATTTATTTTTTTCCTTTCCTATTATTTTAAATTTATGTTGTAGTTACCTACTATTCAAACTGTTAAATAAATAAGAAAGCATATTGTTTATAGAAGACATACTGAGCTTTTCAAAAAAATTCTTGAGCGGTCTCAAACAATATTTTGAACAAAAAACAATATCTGTATTCTTCCAATAAAAATATTTCGGGTTATATAGTGTTTGGACCGAGAATTTATTATATCGCACGAAAGCCGAACGAATAATATAGGTATGTCAGTATATTCATCGCATTTTGATTGGGATGATCCGAGAATTTTATTTGTGGGACAAAGTGGGCCTAATCTATACATATAATAAAACAGTAAAAATATTTTGTCTGTACATTTAATATTTTTGACTGAAATGGATAGAGGGAGACCTAAAAAGAACAATAGAATGCAAAAAGAAATTTTTGGAATTTCTTGTCTGTCTGTCTGTCTGTCTGTCTGTCTGTCTGTATGTATGTACGCGTTTCACGCAAAAACTACTGGACGAATTTGAATGAAACTTTTTTTGTTGTATAGCTATTAAGCCTGGGCAACATATAGGCTATAATTCATTTTGAAAATTGGATCACCTGATGAAGAACCATAACGGAACAGCTGAACTATAAGTAATATGGAAATGGTGCCTTAACAAAAATCGTTCAACCTGATGAGCATTTACTGCCGACGTATAAAAATTGAAGATCTGGAACATCTGATGAAAACTCCAAGAGACCAACTACACTATAACATATATGGAAATGGCGCCTTAGCAAAAGTCGTTCAACCTGATGAGCATTTTCTGCTGATGTATAAAAATTGAAGATCTGTAACATCTGATGAAAAGCTCCAAGAGAGATTTTTCATCTAAGCGAAACTTACGCGGGCGAAGCCGCGGGCGACAGCTAGTGAAGAATAAACCCGCTAAACGTTTCTACAGAAAAATGGCGGGACTGAGTACCTACGCGTTTGATATTTGCTGCATTACTTTATGACTTTATAAATGGCTTTATTGAAATTACAGATTGGTAGACAATAGAAAACCTAAACAGTAAACATTTTTTTTTCGTGATTATCCAAATCTAAGCTAATGTCGAGTTGATAGTCAAAGTCAATTTTTTTTATTGAAACTTGGCCTTCAAAGATGGCTCTTTTTCACGTCGATAACTAATCATTTAATCATAATATATTATGTCTCAAAGCTACAAACTACTAGCATTTCGGAACGACCACTGCTGAGAAGAAATGCCGAAAGAAACTCATGGTCGCCTAACATGCCAACTCTTGGTCGCCTAACATGCCAGAGGGGCTATTCATTAACTTTATACATACACTAGATTGTGTACAGTCAAAAATAAAATAAAATATAAGAAAAAATAATAATAATATAATAAAACATGTTATGTTTGTGATCAAGTAACCACAATGAATTAGTTAAGAACAAAAAATAAAAATCAAATTCGAATCAGGATCGAAGCAGGATACATCAACTGCTGCGCTGATTTTGATGAAATTTTCTACAAGAAGGATAGGATTTATTCGTTTTGTATCAAAATTCCCACATACCCTTTGAGTGTTTAATCAAAACTCTATAGCAGGAAATTAATTGCACTACAAAAATCATGTACTAAATTATTATTTTGTTTGGCCAATAAATTTCTTTCTTTTACTAATTTATTATCAAATGGCATTCTCTACTAAGGTAGTGCCTTATAGTGCAACGGGTTAGTTTGACAATCAAACAAATCCTAATCCTAACTAATATTATAAATGAGAAAGTGAGTTTGTTTATTTGTTTGTTACCTCTTCACGCTTTATCTACTGAATTAATCTTCCTGAAATTTCGCATACACACAGAAGTACTGAGAAGGGCATAGGGTACCTTTCATCCCGAGGTAAAGCACTGTTCACGCGGGAAATTCACGCGGAAGAAGCCGCGGGAAAAAGCTAATTATAAATAAATACATATAGTGCAAATAAAACAATAACGATGTGCCCTGGACCTACAATGACTTTGAACCATGCACGGTTTGCAAACCATTAAAGTAATTGTTGGTCATCATAGGTAATTAAATAGTGTCACTGTGGTCTAATGGCTGCTGAGAAGGAATAGCATACATTTTTACCGGTAAGACCCTAGGTACTTATTGGTAAAATTGTGATGTACCATTGATACCATTTCATTCATTTTAGCGATTTAAAAGTCTACTTGTTAAAGGTAAGAATTAATTTTAGATTTTTTCGGGTTTGCCTTTGAATGAATTAAACTGATTTTTAATACTTCTTCAATTTTGACTGATTAGGTTCACTCTCCTCTTCACAACTATATTACACACTAGCTTTCACCCGCGGCTTCGCCCGCGTAAATTTCCCACGGGAACAGTGCTTTTTCCCGGGATAAAAGGTACCCTATGTCCTTCTCCGTACTTCCAGCTATGTGTTTGCGAAATTTCAGGAAGATTGGTTCAGTAGATAAAGCGTGAAGAGGTAACAAACAAACAAACAAACCAACAAACAAACTCACTTTCGCATTTATAATATTACTTAGGATTTCTCAGATATTTATCTCATCCAAAAATTTTATTTACGAATTACCAACAAAACGTGTCATGGCACAGATAATATAATACCCTAGTAATCTTGGCAAAACAAAATGTACAGTTTACATGTCAAGCAAACCACCAACCCCAATGCGGGTAATAGATGTGAATTTGCAATGAATATAGGTAGGTTGTTGAGCTATTGACTTTACTACTAGTGTATTATAATCTGTGACTGAATGTACAATCTCAAGCGCTCGTGCTCATATCTCAACAACTAGATGCAATTAATTTTAGTAAGCCATTACACTGTTAAGGTAAAGAAGACAAAATATACTTCACGGATACGTGAAGTATATTTTGCTATATGCTAAACATAAATTGTTTGCGGCCAAGACCGAGTTGGAAAAACTTAATACGCATTTTATCAAAGAATTTTAAATATAAATGCGTATGTGAGAATATGAATGTTTGTTGCTCAATCACGCGAAATCTATCGGATAGATTCCGATGAAGCTAAGCACTCGGGTTGATCATACCTACCCTGGAATAATATACAAGATAATTTCTGTCCAAAAAATTTCTTGGGAATGAAGCCGTAGGTCGTAGCTGGTTAAGAGATAAGTATATGTAAATGTCAAAGACGCATGTTATAACTCAGAATTTATGCCCAAAACTTAAAATTCAAAATACGTACAGTATGTATGACAGGCATACCTTATTTCGATTTATGTAGCTACGATTATAAATATACGATTTTGTCAAGGATATTTTTATCCCTTTATTATGCGCATAACTCGAAAACACCAAGAACGTAAAGTAAGAGTCATATAGTCGGCTGCCACATAAACAAGACAGACGAACCAAGAAGATGGAATTAAAAAAATAAACAAATGAGGAAGTAAGTTAACTGCAACAGGCTTAGCACCGCACGAGACGGTCATATTTAGAGAATATACATGAGGAAATGATTTAAATAACTACAGCTACGATAAAGCTCCAAGCGTTGCAATTGACAACATTTCATTTTTATTATTTGGGAACGTTGAAAATAATAACTACAACGACCGGGCGATCGGAAGATACATAAACTAAAAAAAGCGTCATCGTTGAAAACAATAACTAACAGTTACAAAACAATCATAAAAACTATTCAGAAGACACTTTTAAATTAGGTATACAATATAATTCTCAAAGCTATACGCTACGCTACAAAATACGTACCACGGTATGTAACTAGACAGATTTAGATCGAGTAGAAATGCTGAAAGAAACTTCTTATACAGTATTGGTCTTGTGGCAGAATCATGTGTGCCATAATGCTCATGCAAATCATGGTGGCAGAATCATGCCACCCCTTAGCCTTTTTAATATATTTTTCAAGTTTTATTTAAAAATATACTCAAAATTGATTCTTTCTTTTCAGGAATACTCTGCACACACACTAAAACATTTCAATCATACACAAATTCACAGAGGAATATGTGTAAGAAGAACATGCAAACAATATTTAGAAGACACATCAAATCAGACGATGGATCTAGGTGGGATCCTTGGGGCGTGCCTCAACGACTCTATATGGAAGAACTATAAAATTCAAGCAAGACTGAATAAAATAAATTACTGTGATAGAACTAATGAAACTAGGACTTTAGATGTCAGTGATATGGTTATGGTGGTTGTGTACTTTGTTATAATAATACTTAATGTTGGTGGAAGCGTTTATGATGCGGTGATTAGCAAGAAATCTGGCAAGGGTGAGTACATTTGGTTAATGTCGCAATTGAGGAGATAATAAAATAAATAAAACTGAACGGAATGAATAAAATAAACTGAAATTGTCTCTGTTTACGTCTTCCAGGCAATCCGTATATGATGGCGTTCTCCATCCGCCGCAACTGGGCTAAGCTGGTGGAACCCGCAGGTATGGGTCCGGACCCTAGATTGGAGAGGTTCAAGATTTTTTACGGGATAAGGTATATGATGATTAAAAAATAACTTTATTATTTTCTTCATTTAGACTTTGTAGAAGTCTTAATTCGTGACAAAGATTTAGATCTTTGGCGGCGAATGACAAGTTTTTAAAGCTTATTAATATCTATTTTTTTTTCGCATTTCAGGACACTAACAATGATTTGCGTGTTTTTCTCACATACTATGCTGACGATGGCGTTTTCTTATATCGACAATCCATTGTATATTGAAAAGGTAAGTAAATTGTGATGAGTAGAACTGCCCTCTTCAAGCTTCAAGTTAACGAAGACAGTTAAAGAACAATGATCGCACTGCCGAATCCAGGAGATTGCTGCTTTAAGTATTAATTCGGGCATAAATTATGTAAAGTCTTTTGCAGTCATCCGACGACCCGCTGAAGCAGATCCTGTTCAACGGCAGCCTGGTAACCCTAACCTTCTTCGTGATGTCGGGCTTCCTCCTGGCCTACAACTTCCAGCTCCACACCGAGAACACTGGGATATCTTGGGTGCAGGTCCCGAAAGGCATCCTGCTCAGGTGGCTTCGGTAAGAAAATAGTCCACTTTTTTTCTTCTCTTGTGCGTTATACATAACACTGGTGTCAGGTTCTTAAATTGTCTAAAGACATCTGAAATGACTTGATACCTATCGCCATTTAGCGGTATTTATGGTATACATCTCTTTAGTCGTATTGCTTATGACTGAGGGTCGTGGTCATTATATGGAATGAAACACAAATAACGACTATCTTGGCAATTTTAATGGAGTGGTTTGCCGTTGCCTAATCCATTTCACATACTACGTAGTTGATAATCAACAACCAGAGTGCAGGTTTCCTCACGATGTTTTCCTTCACCGGAAGCAAGTAGTGGTCGATGAAAACTAACATAGCTACATGACTCACATTGGTATACAAACTCATATAGCACGGGCAGGATTCGAACGTGGGACAAAGGTGGCTGCAAAGGCAGCCACAGGCGGTCCTACCACACGGCCACCACCGCTCCATTTATACTAAGTATTATTTATCATATACACACCAGTAAAACAAACAGCAAGTGTGCATGGTTCTGAGGAAAACATCGTGAACGATACCATACATGAGTCAGATTGGTATGCAAACTAATGTTGCTCGAGTAGAATTTGACTGCTAAACCACACGACTACTACAGTCACTCTCTTTATACTGTGACCGCTGCATGATTATGAATTAAAAAATGTGTGTCTTGTCAGGTTGACCCCCCCTTTTGCGCTGGTGCTGTTTACCATAGCGACGCTGATGCGGCACGCGGGCGGCGGCCCGCTTTGGAGGCTGGCGGTGAGCAGCGAGGCGGAGGCCTGCCGCACGTACTGGTGGGCGCATCTGCTGTACGTCAACAACTACGTGTATGATGATGCCTACTGCATGCCGGCTACTTGGTGAGGATTTTGAAGTTTATTACTTTATTATTATTATTACTTACTACTTACTTTTTTATCATTTAGTTTACTAGCTGTTCCGGGACTACCGTAGGAATTGCGAGATAAAAAGTAGCTCCAAGGTATATTCTATACGTGTACAAAATTTCATCCTAATCCCCCAAGTAGATTTTATGTGATTTAGTAACAAACATCCACCCCAACTTGTTGCATCAAAAATCGTGTAAAGATCTGATAAAAATAACTGAACATTTATGGAAATGAATTTATAAATACCATTTTTTTTTAATTTTACAGTATCTCTGTAACTCGAGTTTGAGCCCTTTTTTATTCTCAACAAGGACCGTGGTCCAGTTAAACGTCAATAAAAGCTTGCATTTTTTACTGGAAATACACTTTTTTAAGTAATAAATACCTATATTTCCATACAACAAAATCAAATATAATAGGTACACAGATACAAAGATACAATGTGTTACAATTACAACGAAATTAAGAAAAATAAACATTACATTTTTTTTTTAACTTGGACTATATATAAAAATGTAGTCATAAACTTACATTTACTTATTTGCGCATCACGTGTAAAAATTATAACAGTCTATTGTTTCAAACCATTGCAATTGCAACCATACAGGTACTTAGCAGCAGACACCCAGCTGTTCTGCATCGGCATTGTCATCTGCTTCATCGCAAGAACTCCTCGCAGTCAGAAGATCATACTGCCTGCACTGATGCTGGTCTCCATGGGCGTTGTGGCCGCTCACACGTACTTCCAAGACCTGGATCCTGTGGTACTGCAGACGCCAGAGTAGGTACCTAGTAGATAGTATAGTAGGTGCTATGGTTACCCTAGAGACTACAACATGGATTTCTTCAAAAGGTCGTGAAAAGATTTATTTTGGGTCACCATGTACGCGAGACATATATCTGTTATTGCACGTGTCCATAGGATGTGGTGACCGCTTTACATGAGGTTGGTTATGAACACATTTGACATAAAAGAAAATGTGAAAAGTGGATTCCTATTGCATTCACTCAATAGTTATAAAAGTTTCCACATGATGTTTTCCTATACCAAAACATCTATTGATATTGCTTCTGCAATGAATAATGCTTCCATGCTGGTCTGGGAGCGAAGAAAAACATAGAATGTGCTTCTCTTCCCGCGCAGATTGTAAAAGCCAATCGAGGGAAATGGCTTTAAACTGGAGATTCCTCCACTCATAGGCGATGGGCTAGCAATCTGTAACTATACCTGAATCTCCATTCCATCAGAGAGCCCACTATTGAGCTAAGCGTGGCCTTCGAGTCTCACGACTCCTGGCTCTGTCTACCCTGTAAGGGACAAAGACGTGATTCTATGTATGTATGTATGTAGAACATCTAAAAATATTATAAAAATTAATACCTATATCTACAGAATCATGGCCATGAGACATTAGTATTCGTATCTAGAATATTAGATAGGCGGTCCCACCAAAGAAAATATTTTCGGAAAATTAATACATCAAAAACTTTGAATGGAAATGTACGACGTACAACGTACTACGTTATTAGCCTACTATTCAGCAAAAGCGACCTTTGAGTCTCATGACTCGTGGCTCTGTCTTCCCTGTAAAAGATAAAGACGTGATACTGCATTTGTATTTAACTGAAATTTCGAGTCCATTCCAGAAAGTTCCGCAACCTGTACGAGACTGACGACACTTTCCGGCTGCTGTACGTCAGAGGCCACACTAACCTGTCCACCTACATCCTGGGCCTCGCTGGAGGGTTCTACGTCTACTATCTACAGAGGGAGAAGAAGGACTGGGATAAATATAAAGTGCGTATTTTCTTCATAGAAGGAAGATAAAAAAGTATGTTGAACTGTTTTATCTTAGTGGGGTGTATAAAGAGGTGTTATTTACTGGCCGCTAATATTCTGCTTTTAAAAAATGTGATCGTCTTTTTACACGACTGACCAAAAAAGGAGTGTTATGTTTTCAGGGTTCATGTATGTATGTATGTATGTATGTAAGTTTCTTTATTCCACCATAAGTCCTGAACGGCTTAACAGATTTTGATGTGAGAGGTATTTTTAGATTCCTTGCATTCCTCCGAGTGACATAGGCTATATGACGTCATCATAAAAACAAAATGGCGGATTATATATGTGATAAATAGCAGACCAAAAAAATAAAATTTGATCAATCTTATCGAGTGGGGTATCAAATTGAAGGGCTTTAAAAGGCGATTTCAAAAATGTATATAACTTATATGTTTGTATGTACTTTTTTAGTAAAAACTTGTCAGTCGTGTCTTTTATTTTTAATAATTAGCTTGTTGTTTATCTCTGTTGGAATTATCGATTTGTCAAGATTCTGTTGATATTATTGTCTTGTATTTTTATTTAGTTTTATGTGGTTTTTTAAATAGAGTTTGAAATATTAATATCCATAGTTTTGATTTCTTATCCCGGCAACCATTTGTATATGGGGTCTGATCATAGAGTATCACGGACTCTGTTCCACGCGCGAAAGTCATTGTTGCTTTCAGAAATACTGGCCGAAAATCTGAAAATAGAAAGATGGCCGTTAATAATATAGGTAAATAAAAAGACAATTTGTAAAGGACAAAGGATGTCGTTGCTCCGCGTTGTTATCTGATCTTTTCCTTGTATTTTTATTATTTCTATCATTCATCATTCTTGATGATAACTTGCATTTTTATGGAGAACCTGACAAAATTGTATGGACATCCACCAGCTAGATGTCTCGAGGAAGCGGTCAAGATGGTCTAGCAATACATTTATGTTATGATGACGTATTAGAGTCTATTCATGAGCGAACTTCTCCTGTTCCAGGTTTACCGCTGGGCCTTCTGGATGATGATCCCCACAGCCGTGGGGGTGATACTCTCCGGAGGGATCTTCTACACCGACGAGGACAACGTCCCCACATCAATGAAGCTGTTGTACGCGTCGCTCTATAAGCCAGCCTTCCAACTGCTCGTCGTCATCTTTATCGTAGGATGCGTGCTTAAATTTGAAAGTAAGAATTTCATACATAAATACTTCCAGATATACTGACTGATGACTGTCAGGAGATGGCGCAGGATAGACCCTAATGGAGATCCTTATTATCGGAGGCCAAGACTCGTTTAGGTCGCTGCGCCATAATAGTTAATTAGTATTTTCTTACATACCAGCTGTGCCCTGTGGCTTATTCTACCCGTGTATTAAATTTGATCACATCCAAACTTCGCACTTATGTGTCTTCCTGCCTCCCCTGTAGTCACCACAGGTTTCTTCTTGTGGTGAAATTATGTATATAGATTTTTAGAGCGATCTACATCTAGTGTCTTTGCCGCTTCTTTCTATTCCAAATTCTGTGATATATATCTATCTACCCCTCCTTGTATTGTTTTTATTGTTCCAGACTTATACCGAGGCATTCTAGAGTGGCGTGGCTTTACATGGACTGGGCGTGTTTCTTACAGCGCATTTCTATTACACCTCATTTTCCAACGCGGCTTAGTGGGCATTCAGATTACTCCTATTCACATGTCCGACTATTTCGCGGTAAGAATTCTTTAAAATATTTTTAACTTAATAAATATTATAATGTTTGATACTTTCTTCTTTATTATCGAGAGTCGTCTTTAATAACGTGTGCTGGTTTCCTCATGATGTTGTTGTAGTCAGTGGTCAAACAATGTTAGCTTGATCTACATCAGAGCTACATACATGTCAAAAGGCCACGCCTGAAATTTGCACCTGCTGAACCTGTTTGACTACGATTCACACCGGGTGACATGAAATTATGGAACATAACTACTTTATGAAAGTTTCACTTTTCTTTAGCAAATTGTAAAATGCGCTGCTCTGCGTTCTGCCGCGCGCCGCCCCGGCTGAATCTTATATTAGTCGAGCGTCTAGCCGTCTGAGCCACCAACGCTTCTTTGTAATCTTCGTTATTTTTACCTTGAACAATCGGCTGATTGTCAAAAATACACCGCGAGGTCCAACTGAATAAAAACTCAAAATTGAGACGACCGTGTAATTGTCATAAAAGTTAAGCCAAAAAAAATAATACATCATTCAAATCAATATACGTCTGGGCGAGAGAAACTTCATAGCGAGTTCTAAAATTAGATAACGCCATCTACTAATCAAAATATAAAATACAGAACGTATACGATTAAACATTCCGCCCACCATGGACAGAATGTCCATCACTAGAGAAGCAACACGATACAATCTCACTGAAACTAAAGGTGTCATGTAACACCGCTCACCATGAAATAAGAATGCAAAACAAGTGGACTGTAAACAATGTAAAATTCAATTCATGGTGAGTGAAAGTAAATTACAATAACTTTAACTTTAACAGTAAATAATAATTTGACACAAACATTAAAAAAAACATAAATCTGAATAAATGTCAACATTAAAATAAATATCAAAACCAAACACGTTTATTCTATAGCTGTTAGAACATAGAGTTTGTAAACTGGTTTTTAATAACTAATAAACATTGACCACACGTGAAATTCCATTAAAAATACAGCCTCAAAAATTAAATTAAAATAGTCAATTTCGCAGTTAGTGATCAAATTGTAGAAGTTCTGCCTGCACCATCCAAGTATCCACTGTTTGAACTGCCATCTTTTATCATAAACGAACACACAGATTCAAAAGACAACTACCTATAAAACTAACCGAAATATGACTTGAAGGCAATCAACGTGGTTGATCAGCTTAATCAATTTACATATTGTACAAACTCAAATGAACCAAAATACAGATCACAAAAACTAATTTAGATTATTCTTTTTTTAATCCATCCTAAACTATGATACCTTAATTTATTTTTTATTTTCCTATACTCTTTTCTTCTCCTGTCCAACCTTTTACTTTATCAAGCTTAAATTTATCTTCTAAATTTAAAAATGTGTGCAGTGAACTGTTTTGTTCTACCACCTGCATACATCGAACAGAAGAATGAAAGTTTTTGACATTCGTACTACCAGATGATAATATTTTCCCAGATAAAATCCATCCCAATTTTGAATTTTTGAGCCACTGGCAAATCTGGACCACACCTAATAAGACCATCTTGAATAATTTGAGCATACATATCTGCTCCAAGATGGAGATCAATCTTATTAGGAACGTTGAATCTGGGATCTGCTAATCTCTTCCCCGGCATGTTTGACCACCTCTGCACTGCAATATGCTTGTCAGGCAGCAATGTGGTGAAGTTTTTAATGATGTGAGCCTTAACTCGAGTTACAAAACTAGGGTCTATCAGTGATTGTATATGAAGACTGACGTCATACTTTGACGTCACTACGGAATCCCGATCACCTCCTAGACCTGACACATAACTCTTCGATGATTCCTTCGGCAGCCCAAGAAGATGAGCTGCGGTCTCCGTTATAAACGAAGATTGTGATCCTGGATCTACCAGAGACCGAAGAGTTATATATGTATGTGCCTGATTGAGATTTTGCACCTACCAAAGCCGTTGCAAGCAAAACATGGCTTTGGGAGCTCGTATGACAAGTAACCTGTTTAGACGGTTCGTCTTGCTTATCAATACCTACAATAAGAGAATGTTCAGCTGGCACCTGAGGAACATTACTCGCTTGTGTAGACTTAGCAATATGAAGTAGCGAGTGATGTTTCCTATGACAGATTCGGCACTTGGATGGTACGCGACATGAATATACCGAATGGTTAAAACCAAAACAGTTGAAACACAATCTTTGAATTTTGACAAAGTTACGACGTGCGTCTGTATCCTTCTTTTGCAAATTTCTTGCAATTAAACAATTTGTGACTATCTGCGCAAAACGGACATTTAATCGATTCAGTAGTATGAAGCACTTTTGATGTCGTAATAAGATTTGAAACCTTGTTATCTAAAAATTCTAAAGACCTAAATCTTTGTTGCAAGAATTCTGCAAACTGCTTATACGTAGGTAAATCATTCTTCAACTCACTCAATTTAGACTCCCACAATTTCCGAGATTCGTTGTCCAGCTTCAAACTTAAAATATATATATTACAATCAGTTTGTAACCCTAAACCTTTTAAAGCGTGAAGACATTCGTTGCTGGTGTCTAATAGTTCTTTCAAGGCTGTTGCAGACTCAGTGGATACATCATTTTGACTTATAAACCTTTCTAAAACTGAGTTTGCAATGAACCGCTTATTATTATACCTATTTTCTAATAAATTCCAGCAAACATCATAGTTGTCGCTTGTTATGGGAACATGACGCAAAAGTTGTTCAGCTTCTCCAGACAAATACGATTTTAGATAGTGCAACTTTTGTACACTACCCAAAGACCGATTGGTATGCACGAGGGACATAAATAAATCTCGAAAACTTATCCACTCGGCATAATTTCCAGAAAAGGTGGGAATGGTGACTCTGGGTAATTTTACACTACTTGAACATTGGTCTTTACAATTTTTACTAGAATTACCATAGTTACCGCCAGGAATAATTGGTACGACAGGTTGAATTTGTGTTAATTTATCCTTAAGAGTTGACCTATAATCAACATACAACTCTTCCGTAACTTGGTAAAAATCACATTCAACATATGTCCCTAAATCTTCGCTATCATAGTTACTAATAAGACTATTATGATTCTCGGTAAAATTACACCATTGACTTTCTAAAACTTCAAGCTTCGTTTCTAAAAAAGACACAGTTAAACTATCTTTTGAAGATTTTTCGAAATTAGTGTATGCTCTACTAATAGCCTTATTGGTACTTTTTTGGACTCTAATAAGAGAATCCATGATTAGCTGCAACAATAGTCTACAAAAAAACAAGTTGAAAATTTGGCCAAAAGGTGAAATTTTTCTATGTGAAATCTGAAGATCGAACGTGAAAATTTTGCAAGTGTTAAGAACCTTGTCGCACTCAAACCGGAAGGAAATCGGGCATGGATTCCCCGTCGGCACAATGTCGGTTCTCTTTTCTTAAAACTATTCTAAGTCCGTACAGTAACTACTATAAAATTTCTATCTCTAAAGCTTCTTGGTTATAAGGTTCAATTTTGCTGTTACTGAATCAAACTGAAATAAATGTACTCACATATGTCCGGCACGTCACTTACACACTCGTATACATAGACCAAAGATGTTTCTTCTGGGCTTCCTTGCTTTGTGGTATTCTGCGATGGTATCACGATCTACATATAGAGGGCGCTTATAGTTGACACTGGTTCCAGTACTATATTGTTGGCGCGCTCTATGGTGCTCTCGAAGTTGATACTCTGGATACCGCCAAACACCAGTTGCAGTTGCCGCCAAAATAGGTGGAGGCACAGTGCACAGTGTTCGCCCTTGACAGCAAACTACTGCCCGTGGGTGCGAACGAGAAAGCCTATATCGAACAAACCATCAAGCCCATCCGGCTCGAAGGAATGAACAATCGGCTGATTGTCAAAAATACACCGCGAGGTCCAACTGAATAAAAACTCAAAATTGAGACGACCGTGTAATTGTCATAAAAGTTAAGCCAAAAAAAATAATACATCATTCAAATCAATATACGTCTGGGCGAGAGAAACTTCATAGCGAGTTCTAAAATTAGATAACGCCATCTACTAATCAAAATATAAAATACAGAACGTATACGATTAAACATTCCTACTTTTATTTTGATATGGCAATTTTGGCTGTAATAAAAATTATTTATTTTTTATTTATTTTATTTATAATTTTTATTTTGTTTTTGTTAATAGTGTTAATAATGAATAATACGGCTGAATAATAATATTTTCAGATCGTAGTACTGACGGCCACAATACTGCTGTCCTTCTCAAGCGCAGCTGTGCTGTGGCTGTGCGTGGAGGGCCCGGTCGCCGCGCTGACCAAGGCTGCGCTCCGGCCCGCCAGCGCTCAGCGGGACACTGCACAGAATGTCTGAATACTGATCGTCTCTATTTCTAATAAATGCTTGCCAATTTTATTGCGTATTTCTTTGTTTTACTTAAATGTACTGCTAATATTATTAGAATCAAGTTTTATTCATAAAGTTATTTACGAATTTATGTTGGATCAGTTTTACTTGGACGGAACAGTGTTGGTGAGAGTCACGAGTATTCGTGATTTGGGTGTACTTATGACTACGAATTTAGCGTTTGGTGATCACAATACTAACGTTTGTAAAACTGCATTTAAATGTCTTTTGTTCATTTTGCGGCAAGCTAGTGTTTTTAATAACACTATGGCGGCACGTGCATATAATGAGCTTGTAAGGAGTAGGCTCGAAAGCGGAGCTATAGTGTGGAGTCCTCACGAGGACAAGTACACGCAAATTATTGAAAAAATTCAGAATAAGTTCGTGAGATTTTTGTACCTGAAACAATATGGTGTATACCCCTATTTCCCTCTGATGTATCCCACCGCTTTTGTATTGGGAATGGTAGGTTATAATAGTTTAGAAGTGAGACGCAATGTATCATTTTTAAAATATATTTTTAAAGTCTTCACGGGTATTACCGTCAAGTCAATAGTCCGATACTTGCGAAATTGTCACTACCGGATGAATTCATATTTAGGAGGCGTAAACCGTCTTTGTTTAGTGCACCTTCCTCGCGTACTAAATTGCATCGGTTGTCCCCCGTGGCCCAGAGCTCTAAATATGTTGAATTCCATAAGTCAGGAAGGTGATGTAGACATATTCCACTGTTTGTTGGAGAAATTCACAGACAAAGCATTATTATACCAAATTTATAATTTTTTTTATGTTTTTAGCGATGTTGCAGTAGCTTAAGCCTGTAATGACACGCTGTATAAAATGAAATAAATAAATAATAATAATAAATAATACTTATACATATTTTTTACTTCAGGCGGATGACGTGCCCAAAAACTCTAAACTGTAGTGTATCGGCAAAATAAATAAAAAATTAAGTTGCCGACATAGGTAGATAAAATGATTCTGGTGCGAATGATCAGACTGTACGTACAATTCAAAAATTAAATATTTTTTTTAATTTCTGAGTTCATGAATTACAATAACATTAAATCTAAGTAAAATTAAAACTTAAATTAAATAAAAATAAATTAATTCAATGTCGTACACTCCTGACAAGATTGCCTTGCGGTGAGGTGCTAAAGGCTGGTAGCATTGTCATGTCAAGTTGAATGGCAATGCTGATCCTTTGAGTCGATAGTTCCCAGCACTCTCTGTTGGACAAAGATGGTACAACATTTTTGCACGAGGCTGTCCAAAAATGTGTCATCACATCAAAGACCTTG
Source organism: Ephestia elutella (assembly GCA_018467065.1). Taxonomy (NCBI): domain Eukaryota; kingdom Metazoa; phylum Arthropoda; class Insecta; order Lepidoptera; family Pyralidae; genus Ephestia; species Ephestia elutella. The sequence continues at coordinate 1,460,424 of CM031582.1, forward strand.
TCAATTAACAAATTTATACAAGTACGAGCTTAATTAGCAACCGAATGAGATGACAGCCGATGTTTTACAAAAAGAGACTATAATTATTCAACTTTAATTATCTATTATGTGCTAAAACCCGTACAGTTTTATAAATTTACTAGGTTTTGCCCGCGGCCTCGCCCGCGTGAATTTTCTACGGGAACAGTGCTTTTTCCCGGGATGACAGGTACCCTATGTCCTTCTCATTATATTTCTAACTATATGTACCTATACGAAATTTCAAAAGATTGGTTCAGTCGATAAAGCGTGTGAGGTAACAAACTCACTTTGGCATCTATGCGAAAGTGAAATGTTACCTCTCTATAATATTAGTTAGGATTGCAATGCTAGGGTTGTCACAAAAATTTATTTATTACTAGCTGCTAAATAATCTAATTTTTGGCATAAAAATAACCTATGTGCTGATATTGGTTATAACACGCAACCTTAATTAAAATCCGTCCAGTGGATTTTGCGTTATTGAGTAAGAAACATCTTCACAAACACACGTCCAAACTTTCGCGTTTACAATTTTAGTGGGATTAAATATCTAATATAAACTACACTAAAATTGTCAACGCGAACTAAATCGAACGCGAATTGTGATTGGTAACTAAATATAGTTTATATATATATAATATATTTAATTAAACGAATATTTTTGACAATTGTACATATATTATCTTCTGTTTCGGTTATAGTAAAATTATTATTAATAGGTTTAGGCATTTTTTTTATGAACGCACTATGAGGTTATATATGAGACAAAAAAGTGTGAGCACGTTTAGTTTTGAGCATTATTTGTAGCGATAAGCGCGGAATCGATTAGATATGCATGAAGCTGTATTTTTGTTGTTGATCTCTTGTTTCTTATGTCCGGGATGTTTCGCTTACGATTTAGATGGTGAGTGTCAAGATAGCATTTATTTTGTTGTAAAAATAACATAGTTACTAACACTGTTTTGTCTGTGGTTACTGTGGATACAAAAAGTATGCATATGAAAGGGCGGATGAAACCACTTAGAATATTTCTAGAAATAAATGATAAGTTAATGAAAGGCTAATAGGTATGTACCTGGTTCTAGGGCTAATGGTGAGTCTGACCAAAAAATCTTACTCGCACCTCGTGAGTTTATAGACCAATTTGACTAGACTAGACATGTTTGTGTTTTCGGTGGAGTAAAACATTGTGAGAAAAGAGTGCAAATATCTCGATTAACATTGGCAAGAAAGTAGTTGTGTTTCATTCCATTTCATCATCATCTGCCTTACGTTGTGTCATTGTCTGGTCAAAATTTGTTTTCTCTCCATAAATCTCTGCCCCCAGTCAACCACCCCAAACATTTTTATATTTCAAGATAACTGCTGACGTAAAGATGTAAAAGGAATAAACGACTCGGACACCTAAATTCTAAAATAAATTGCTATTAATTACAATGATACTTTGCGAAATTGAGCGAACTTGACTTTTCAGATGTGGAGTACGATAAAATGCCTAAACTTTTCTCACTGGACGACTATGACCGTTGCTTGCTATACAACAACACATACTGCGTCATCAGGGTGGACCTTCACGCAGAACCTTCCAATGAGCTGATGAACCTGATCATTGTAAGTATCGAATTGAATTTCCATTAGAATTGGAATGACTTTCGAAAAGATGCTTACTGAACACTACATCAGCAGCGTCCGTGGTTATACCGTGACATATACTGAGCAGGGACCAATTTTGTACATGCTCGTGCATATATACTTAGCATTCTATGTTACAGATAATAATCTGTATGGGACAAGATTATTTAATTGCATGATACCAAGTTATCTCAATAAACTTCCATCAGAATTACAGGAGTTGTATAAACATAACTTTAAAAAATTTAAACTTAAATTAAAAAATACTTCCTAAGTGTAATAGCGACTTACCGAACACAGATAACTGCAGAAACCTCGCAGGGAGGTTTCCGCAGTTCGGTAAATATTGTTTATGTGTATATTGTATTATGTTGAATAAATGATTTATTTTAAAATAAAGACAGTCAGTTTTTAGTAAAAAAATAAATGATAATATAAACAAAGGCCCACTGGCAGCATGTTAGGCGACCATGAGATTTTTTCGGCATTTCTTCTCAGCATTGGTCGTTCCGAAATGCTTGTAATTTGTAGCTTTGAAATAATACAATATAATTATATAATTACTTTTTGACGTGAAAAAGTACCTATGCCAAGGCCTAGGCCAAGTTTCAAGGAAGTATTTTTGACTTTTGACTGTGTTAGGTTAGGAGATGCTTAATAAAAACTAATGAAAAGCTATACTTTTCCTTTCAGAGTTACAGTAAATCTAGCCACATCAAACATTACAACCACACGTATCTAGAGAAAGGTGTTTGTGTCAACACTACATGTGGCAAATATGTCAATAAAAACCTGACTTCTACTTCTGATCTCCAAAAAATCTTAGAGGACTGCATCAATGATCAAATTTCTAAAGAGTATGGTCTCCAAGCCAAAGTTCCTACTGTGTATTACTGCAATAAACCTGCAGACGAAAAACCAAAGGAATTTTTTGATGAAATTGTTTTGTTTGTTATTATTTTGATTATTGTTTTGAATATATCTGCAACTGTGTACGATGCCATGCTATCTGAAGATTCGGCGAAAAATCTGAGTCGAGGTTTGTAACATATTTATCTATTTTCTTGTAGTTTTAGTAGGTTAAACCACGAACAAGTTTGATTGCTACTCCTGATTAATCTGACTCTTGCGTGTCATCAGTATTAGTTGTTCACCCAGTGGTAGTGTTATTACCATCCTTACACCTGGTGAAGAAAAACATCGTGAGGAAACCTGCGCTCCGGTTGATGATCTATCAACTAGTATCTGAAATGGAGAAGGCATAGCAAACCACTCCAAAGTCGTTGCGTGTGTTTCCTTCGATGTAATGACCACGACCTTTAGACATGAGGAATACCTACTACTAAAGAGAGGTTTTTGACCTTGGGTTTATATTTTTTATAATTTTTCAGGCCAAAGAATATTATTATGTTTCTCGATGATCAGGAATTGGAATCATCTGTTGTCGCCCGCTCATTCACATCCAAAATTAGTCAGACTTCAAGGAATAAACAGTTTAAGGTTAGTTTACTGCGTTTTTGATGTGTAACATCTATCCTCTCGCTTTCCTGCCATCTGTGGAAATGATTAGTGAAAAGAGACGGAACTATGTTCCAAGCCGGGAAAGCTGTTTGCTTCGCCCGCGTGGATTTAGTTTTTTGCCTTTTAAGAGCGGAATTTACTGAATTCTTGTCTTAGTGCTCATTTACGATCTAATAAAGAACCTCTCTGCAGAATTTCAAGTTTCTAAGTTCAACAATTTCGTATCTGCGTTGATATCTCAATCAGTCAGCCAGTCGTCAAAATTCAATTTTATTTCGGTATTAAGTAGATTCATTGACCTTGAGTGGGAATGGTAAGTCAGCAGGATGTCACACATCATAAGTGACCACCTCTAAAGTTCACTCGTCTTTTTTATATCTAGCAGTTAACACTATGATGACAACCAGATAACAAGTTTTAAAATCTCGTGTTACATTGAATAAATGATAATTAAAAAAACAAATACATAGCTTTTTGTTTTTAACATTAGCCGTTTCACGTATCATTGCTCCCGTGATTGGGTGAAATGGTCCCAGCATAAGTGGACTGATCACCCGTCTGGTGCTCGCGCTGGCGTCCCCATATTAAGGCGTATTTAAGGTTCTGGATAGCCTATATGTATTAGCATCTCTCGTAAATCGTGACTTTCATACAATTCATACACAAAACCATTTTTTTAAATCGGACTGGTAGTTCTAGAGATAATGTATCTAAATCTTCATGAAATTTTTTAATTGTTTTACAAAAAAATATATTTTTATTTTAGATATTTCAAAATTGCATCTATACTTTTAATTATTATTTTTTTAATTCCCAAATAAATTCGGTATGTTTTTAATAACTTTCCCATCTTTTAGGGTAGCGTCATCGTTTCCCATGGTTCTAGGCCACGTAGTTTGGATCTACATGATGGGTTTCATTGACAACCCCCATGATTTTGAAAGGGTACGTACCTAAATACAATTTTGTCACACTTTTCCGAAAGTTTTGTTTAATTTTGCTTTATATATAAACAAAATAAGTCTGTTTACTATTTAAAATTATTATTTGCTTAATTACCTTTAAATTATAATTAAAAGATGATAGGATTTGGCTCCCTCCAACTATATATTACTAAGTAGGTAGGGAAGTACATTATATCACTGTATTGTAAATGTTTTTCTTTGAAGATTAAATATGGTTTTACAACATTTTTGTAACATTTGTGTAAGCAAGCATTACCTTTAGGTGTTTAATGGAACTTTGTAGTAAAATGGTTTAATGTTATTGAGTTTGAATATTACTTATTATTTCTTAAAAAACGTAAACAGATAAAGTAAAATAATAGATTTAGCCAAAATTAAAAATGGTATGGAATTCTCTCCCCGCGTCGCTGTTTCCCGACACTTTTAATTTAGGAGTTTTCAAGGCAAGAGTGAATAGGCATGTTTTGAGTTTGCGTGTACAACCCTAGACCACATCTTTGCTTCCCATCAGGCAAGATAAAGGTCAAACGCACTATTTTTTTTAAATAAATAAAATATGATTGTTAAACTCTTGTTTCATAATCAGGCGTATACGATCCCTCATTACCAAATGATCTTCAACGGAATGATCATTGTGCAAGTGTTCTTCGTGATCTCCGGGTTCCTGCTCATCTACAACCTGGAGGTGGCCGGGGAAGGCCACAGGGTCACCTGGAAGACTATCCCGGTCATCTATATCCACAGATTTTTAAGGTTAATAATATATTATCTTTACCTAAATATATCTGTTTTGGCGACTTTTATTGAAGAGGCTAGCGACATTTCTACTTCGATATAGCAGTTGATTTAAGACGTTTTTTTTTTTTCTTCGTTGAGGCATTTCGAGTTTTAGTTAATTACTGAAATAATCATTGGTAAGTACTAAGTTTCAAAACAGTCTTTTTCAAACGCAAACAAACTGGTTTCAGATTGGCACCATCTCTGTCAGTGATGCTGGCTTTCACAGCGACATGGATGAGGTTCATGGGATCCGGCCCGCTGTGGGACCGTCATGTGACGCCAGTCGTCAACGACTGCCGAAAGTGGTGGTGGACGCATCTGCTCTTCATCAACAACTACGCGCAAGACAACAAGTACTGCGCGATACAGACTTGGTAAGAGACTGTGGGACCAATACGTGACGAGATTACGAGACGTAGATTTATCTACTTTTCATCAACAGTTGAAAAGACACTATGGATCTTAACGAAGCTAATGGCAATGCGATTGCCGAGGCCACATACAGGTCTGGTACTGGTATTTCTTATTGCTTGTGTTACTACTGAAAGCAAGACTGTTAATTACACGGGGAAAGTAGGAGCCGTTCCGAATCAAAAAGAAGAGACAGCCATAAGAGAGCACTGACACTTTTGTAAGCCTTACTATTCATTTCATCGTTATCACCATGCCATCGCCTATACTATGGTTGGTGACGACTAATGCTGGCGTGCTTTTGTATTGTAGGCCAAGATTCATTTTGTGTCGCTGCGCCTGGATAGTAAGTAAGTCATCGTCTATAAGTTCATAATGAATGTTACCGCAGAATCGCCAAACTTAAGTGGCAGTGGGCGGGGCACATAGCTCGCAGAACAGATAGCCGTTGGGGCAGAAAAGTTCTCGAGTGGCGACCACGAACCGGAAAACGTAGTGTTGGCAGGCCTCCCACTCGGTGGACCGACGACCTGGTGAAGGTCGCGGGTTGCGCATGGATGCGGGCAGCGCAGGACCGGTCGTTGTGGAAATCCTTGGGGGAGGCCTTTGTCCAGCAGTGGACGTCTTTCGGCTGAGAGAGAGAATATTTCCAGGCACATAGCCGCTGATACCCAGCTGTTCTTCGTCGGCATCGTCATCTACATCCTGACAAGGAGGCGGCATCGCAACCTAATGCTAGGCGCGCTGATGCTGGTCTCCTTCATACTGCCTGCCCTTCACGTCTACTTCCAAGATCTAGACGCGGTACTGATTAAAACCCCTGAGTAAGCTGCCATTTATTTAATAAACTCAAAAAAATCATTTCTTTCATTGAGTATTTGGATTGGAGGATTGGAACTAATTTCTTTAATTATTCCATTGAAAGGTTTTCTTGTATCGTTGACGGAAATTGATTCAAAAAGTTCAGCCTATACTAAAATTTAATTTGAGAATGCATTTCTTGCAGGAATTTGATGCTTTCTAATTAAAAATTTAGTAAAAATTATTTATTAGTTGGAAGACTCTTTCCACACTTTAACTTTCTGGTACTTAATCGTCCGTTTTTTGACGTGAAACGTCTTTAAAATCAGCGCCATACGGGTACCATGCCAGGATTTCAGACCGTAACGAAATGGGATATATTGTCTCACCTTAATAACTTCAAAACTATTAGTCTTAGAAACATGAATCTAGTATCATTATTTAGCTTATATAGTCAGTTTGGTGTTAAGACCTTGAGATAAGGTTGGAGCCCTACGGAAGGGCCGCCGCGTGAAATTACGAAAAACGCCGTTTTGAAAATTTCAATTTAGTATTACTCACGACACATTAGTGATAGAGCGATGATTTTTTCGTTTACTTATAGATATTATTGAGAACTATTGATTAAATTAAAAATAAAAGTAATTTGAATAATATTTGTTATTCAAAATAACCAAAAAAGAATTTAAAAAAAATAAAAAATTACGTTTTGAGCCACAGCCCGAGCAAAACCCAGGATGAAATATAAGTCACACCTATCATCGAAAAGAGGAAGTTCTAGGCTACACACTGGTATACAAATATCCAATATTGGTGGAGCGAAGCAGATTTGACAGCGTTTTAACACCATCAAGACGAAACGGAATTTACTTCTCTTTCAGGGAAAGTAACCTTAATCCTGAAGACATCAAATTTTTATTAAAGAAACATTCCTTTATTTAAAAAATAATTAAAATCTGCATTCAAAGTTTTTTAAAAATTCATTTGCCACGCCCGGGAATCGAACTGGCTACAATCCAAAAAAAATAACACCTGTATTTTTATGGAATCAATCGATGGAGTTAATCCATAGAGCAACACGGTCTCCTTCCGGGCCGCGCGCGGAAGTCCTTGTTGCTCGAAGAGTTAATCAAAAGGATCAAATCTTTCTAACAAACATTATAAATTAAATTAAAGGAAAATGGGGAAAACTAAACCTAATAGTAGTTTTTTGTCATTAAATTACGAATATAGGTAAATTACAAATCCCATTTGACCAACCCCATTAGACAACCGGCATATCTACACTAGACGAATGCAGGTCGTTGCCTGGCTTGGTGTTATAATAATTTATATATATTGGCCCGCCTTAGCACAGATGAAAATGTTAAATAGGTACACTTTATTGAAGAACTTTCCTACCTGAAATTGAAAACCGCATCAAATTCCGATCAACTAATATACACAAAATAATATTAAATTATATAAGTAGGTACCTAATCCTTCCCCATGAATCACTTTGTCTATTAATGAAAAGTTGAAGCTGAAGTTCAGTAGTTTTTGAGTTTATCGGGAAGACATATAGGCGGCGCCGCCGGCCGTCGCCCCGCCGCCGCCGCGGGAACTTACATTTATTTATTATTTTGTTATTTAATAGCCATCAAATATCCCAGTACATGCCTTTCTCTCCTTAATCCAAGACTCTCGATTGGAACTTTTTATTTATTTACTATGTATTTACTAGATGACGACGCCATATTCAACTTTTATTCTATGCTTGATGACGCCTTTCGTTATCCCATAAGCTATGGGAAGTCTGGGTTCAGGTCCCACGAAAGTTTCATCTGCTCCTTTCATAGCAAGTTCGTCTGCTCTTTCGATTAGAACTTACATAGTATTATAATATTATGTTCTTAATTATAAAGTGACGGTAACCGCGTCGCTAGGAGACAGCATCGATAACATCCTCCTGGAGAGCTGATTTGAATCACACTGCTATTATTGTGGCAACGAGATAGATTTGTGTTTTCCCATGTTTCCCATGTTGTCCCATGGCTTAACAAACTCAACAACAAACAACTTCAAACTTGAACAACATCGACTCCGCGAGCATTGCTACCGAAGATGTACTTATTGCAATGGACATAACAGACAAAGATATACATACAACCCATACAAATGTGGAATCCGTTTACTGAACTGGGGAACTTGAACAGTAGTCGAAGTGATGTTATGCAAAATCATTGGCGATGGCGGATAATCACTTTAAAACTATATTCGAAGAAAATCCGTTTGTGTTATCTTTGCAATGTTTGTGATCGACTTTGGTTCGAGAGAGATTTAAAGTAAGTAAAAGACCACAACATTTATTTCCTTAATACAAAATTTCCCAGTGAACATGTAGGGGACTTCGCTTATGTCTGTAGACATTTAAAACTTCATATATTTTAGTTTTGGTAAATAATATTTAGCGAACGATGTATTTTGTCATAAGATATTTTATCTTGCCATGTTTTACCAATTGAAGTCTTTGTTAAGTAATTTGTTGTAAAATCAATTTTTATCTAGTAATTTGTTTGTAATGTAAAATAATCATTTTATAAAAAAGGATTAGCTTGTATACCCGGATGTTTTTAAAATGTGTAGTTTATAAAAAACATTGTTATTAAAATTACTGTTTTTGAAAAAAATATTTTGTAAAGCGTGGGTGCACCTTTCTTTGTTGTATCATCTTGAGTATATATATACAAGAATATCACAAATAAATTATCACATCAAACCAAAAACAGCCTTATCCACATGCAATTTATTTTAAATGTTATGTTTTTAAGTCACATGTTTGTATAGAATACAAGGTGTATGTTTGTATAGATAAATCGAAATAGACCATTTTGTTTTCTTTCAATCTAATCTTTAAAAGCGACTCGCTGACATAGACGTTTCACGTTAAAACCAACGGCCGTGTCCACGACACAGCCCCACCCAATTTTTTTTCGCTTGCTTAGATAATATGTCGTTTATAGAGATCAAAATATATGAATGATAATAAATAAATGATGATTTTCAGATTTTATAATTATAACAGACACATTTTATTATGTCATCAACATCATGTATGTCATCATTATGTCATCATCATCATCAAATTTAAGAGCGAGGCTCTTGTCGGTGGAGTTCCTTCCCTTTTTCTCTCTCCATTGCCAACAGTTTTACTTCTTGATACGACCCGACGTTCACTTTTTCCTTTATTTGCCTCATGTAGCCTTGTCTTGGCCTTCCTGGGCCCCTTCTTCCTTTTACTTTTCCTTCTATAATGTTTCTAATGAAGTCATCGTGTCGTATCAGGTGCCCTAACATTTTCCCTCTTCTGCTTTCAATAGTTTTAATAATGCTTCTTTTTCTCCTATTCTATTTAAGACCTCCTCATTTGTTATTCTTTCTGTCCAACAAATCCTTTCTAATCTACGCCAACACGCCATCTCAAATGCTTCCAACTTCTTTCTTCCTTTTTTGGTTAGTGTCCATGTCTCGCATCCGTACAAAGCTATGCTCCATATATATACTTTAATGAGACGCTTTCGTACAGACTTCGATATTTTGGCCGTCAAAAGATGTTTCTTTTGATGAAACACCTTTTTAGCCATGGCTATTCTGATTAGTATATCTTGGGTGCTTCTGGCATCAGCAGTAATTGTACTTCCTAGATATTTGAAATGTTGTACTTGTTCTAATATGGTGTTGTTGATTTCAACTGGAGGATCTAATTTTAACGGTTTTGCCTTTTTAGTAATATCTGTTTTAGTGGTTTTCATTATTTTAGTTTTATTGCTATAATCCATATAGTCCATGTTGTTTGAAAACAGTGTCCATAATATGTAGAAGGTTTTCTAGTTCTTCTGAAGTTTCTGTCATAGCTGCTATATCATCTGCAAATCTAATAAATAATATTTTCTCTCCGTTAAATTTAACACCACCTATATCTGTTTCTATAATTTCTATAATTATGTATGTATCAATTAAAAAATAATTGACCTGAATAACTGTCTGTGAATCAGTGAAGTTCTAGTTTCTGAAAAAACAAGGGTTGATTTTGTGTAGTGTATTATATTCACGTGATGAGAAGGCCAGAACACCACATGACCAGAATAGTCCTCAACAAAACCAGGTTGACCCCTTCAAACCTGGATGTCCATCATAAATAATGACCTAAAAAAGCTCGAGCCGACACAGCCACGACCCAAAACCGACCTGGCGGAGAATGACGAGGAGAGCCGACCCCAAATGAAACGGGAGAAGGCTAGGCAAAGAGAGAGAGAGAGAGAGTATTATATTCACAGTGCCTAATTTCTATGGCCTATTCCAGATTTTTGAGGAGTCTGGACAACCCAAACTTTGGCGCAGCGTACGTGCTGGGCCACAACAACATATCTGGCTTCGTGCTCGGCATGCTCACTGCTTACAAGCTGCACGACTGGCAGAAGAAGGGCGTCGTATTTAAAGGACCGGTAATCTATACTTACATATAATAAAACTGTAAAAATATTTTTCTGTACATTTAGTATTTTTGACTGAATTAGATAGAGGGACACCTAAAAAGAATAATAGGCGGGGCATTTAATTTTTTTTTACCGACAAATTCCTACAACCATGATTCTTATACTTAACATTATTTTGATGTTTTTAGACATCCTTATATAAAAAAAATTGGGTGGGGCTGTGTCGGTGGACACGGCCGTTGGTTTTAACGTGAAACGTCTATGTCAGCGAGTCGCTTTTAAAGATTAGATTGAAAGAAAACAAAATGGTCTATTTCGATTTATCTATACAAACATACACCTTGTATTCTATACAAACATGTGACTTAAAAACATAACATTTAAAATAAATTGCATGTGGATAAGGCTGTTTTTGGTTTGATGTGATAATTTATTTGTGATATTCTTGTATATACATACTCAAGATGATACAACAAAGAAAGGTGCACCCACGCTTTACAAAATATTTTTTTCAAAAACAGTCATTTTAATAACAATGTTTTTTATAAACTACACATTTTAAAAACATCCGGGTATACAAGCTAATCCTTTTTTATAAAATGATTATTTTACATTACAAACAAATTACTAGATAAAAATTGATTTTACAAACAAATTACTTAACAAAGACTTCAATTGGTAAAACATGGCAAGATAAAATATCTTATGACAAAATACATCGTTCGCTAAATATTATTTACCAAAACTAAAATATATGAAGTTTTAAATGTCTACAGACATAAGCGAAGTCCCCTACATGTTCACTGGGAAATTTTGTATTAAGGAAATAAAATGTTGTGGTCTTTTACTTACTTTAAATCTCTCTCGAACCAAAGTCGATCACAAACATTGCAAGATAACACAAACGGATTTTCTTCGAATATAGTTTTAAAGTGATTATCCGCCATCGCCAATGATTTTGCATAACATCACTTCGACTACTGTTCAAGTTCCCCAGTTCAGTAAACGGATTCCACATTTGTATGGGTTGTATGTATATCTTTGTCTGTTATGTCCATTGCAATAAGTACATCTTCGGTAGCAATGCTCGCGGAGTCGATGTTGTTCAAGTTTGAAGTTGTTTGTTGTTGAGTTTGTTAAGCCATGGGACAACATGGGAAACATGGGAAAACACAAATCTATCTCGTTGCCACAATAATAGCAGTGTGATTCAAATCAGCTCTCCAGGAGGATGTTATCGATGCTGTCTCCTAGCGACGCGGTTACCGTCACTTTATAATTAAGAACATAATATTATAATACTATGTAAGTTCTAATCGAAAGAGCAGACGAACTTGCTATGAAAGGAGCAGATGAAACTTTCGTGGGACCTGAACCCAGACTTCCCATAGCTTATGGGATAACGAAAGGCGTCATCAAGCATAGAATAAAAGTTGAATATAGCGTCGTCATATATAAATACAGAGTAAATAAATAAAAAGTTCCAATCGAGAGTCTTGGATTAAGGAGAGAAAGGCATTTGCCAGTACTGGGATATTTGATGGCTATTAAATAACAAAATAATAAATAAATGTAAGTTCCCGCGGCGGCGGCGGGGCGACGGCCGGCGGCGCCGCCTATATGTCTTCCCGATAAACTCAAAAACTACTGAACTTCAGCTTCAACTTTTCATTAATAGACAAAGTGATTCATGGGGAAGGATTAAGTACCTACTTATATAATTTAATATTATTTTGTGTATATTAGTTGATCGGAATTTGATGCGGTTTTCAATTTCAGGTAGGAAAGTTCTTCAATAAAGTGTACCTATTTAACATTTTCATCTGTGCTAAGGCGGGCCAATATATATAAATTATTATAACACCAAGCCAGGCAACGACCTGCATTCGTCTAGTGTAGATATGCCGGTTGTCTAATGGGGTTGGTCAAATGGGATTTGTAATTTACCTATATTCGTAATTTAATGACAAAAAACTACTATTAGGTTTAGTTTTCCCCATTTTCCTTTAATTTAATTTATAATGTTTGTTAGAAAGATTTGATCCTTTTGATTAACTCTTCGAGTAACAAGGACTTCCGCGCGCGGCCCGGAAGGAGACCGTGTTGCTCTATGGATTAACTCCATCGATTGATTCCATAAAAATACAGGTGTTATTTTTTTTGGATTGTAGCCAGTTCGATTCCCGGGCGTGGCAAATGAATTTTTAAAAAACTTTGAATGCAGATTTTAATTATTTTTTAAATAAAGGAATGTTTCTTTAATAAAAATTTGATGTCTTCAGGATTAAGGTTACTTTCCCTGAAAGAGAAGTAAATTCCGTTTCGTCTTGATGGTGTTAAAACGCTGTCAAATCTGCTTCGCTCGACCGATCTTGGATATTTGTATACCAGTGTGTAGCCTAGAACTTCCTCTTTTCGATGATAGGTGTGACTTATATTTCATCCTGGGTTTTGCTCGGGCTGTGGCTCAAAACGTAATTTTTTATTTTTTTTAAATTTTTTTTGGTTATTTTGAAGTACAAATATTATTCGGATTACTTTTATTTTTAATTTAATCAATAGTTCTCAATAATATCTATAAGTAAACGAAAAAATCATCGCTCTATCACTAATGAGTCGTGAGTAATACTAAATTGAAATTTTCAAAACGGCGTTTTTCGTAATTTCACGCGGCGGCTCCCCCCGCCCCTTCCGTAGGGCTCCAACCTTATCTCAAGGTCTTAACACCAAACTGACTATATAAGCTAAATAATGATACTAGATTCATGTTTCTAAGACTAATAGTTTTGAAGTTATTAAGGTGAGACGATATATCCCATTTCGTTACGGTCTGAAATCCTGGCATGGTACCCGTATGGCGCTGATTTTAAAGACGTTTCACGTCAAAAAAAGAATTTTGATGATCCGATATGAAATGGAAGGTGTAAATAAACTATACTGAATTGCTCGTAAACAAAAAAGTTTACAATAGAGATTACTGTTCACAATTAATTAATAAGACTTCATTTACCTGTAAATAAAAGTTGGCCGGTTTATAATAAGGCTTTCTAGTCATAAAATGTATTTTTAACGTTATAAATGTCAATATGGTTTTTATTTAATTACAGGAAATCGGGTTCATAAACATGAGTCGTTTTTTAAAATTAAGATTGAATAATTCACATTACGTACGAATATACAATTTTCTCGACTGTAGAATTAAAAAAAAAATTAAAAGTTAATAAAAAAAAACTGTTGTAGTCACCCTTATATAAATTGAGGATATGGTTCATTACAATAGTATACGAATAATATATAAAAGTCACCATTGCTGGATTTTTTGTTTTTGTACAGGATGTTTTTAAAGTATAAAAATTACAACTCATTAAAAAATCCATTTCGGATTGTTATTTATTGGTGATTTTTTAAATCAAGCTTTTATTATTCGTAAGGAAACATGTAACAAAAAATCACCCTGGTAGGATTTTTTGTTTGAGAGTTATAACAATATGAGTCTTATAATAGCGTTTAAAAAAAAACGGCGGTGGTGTTTTTTTACACTTAAATTTGCAGTTGTAATATCATAATCTATGTAGTTTATAAAAATCACCATCGTAGGATTTAATGTGACCACCTCCATACAACTGAAAATTCACAGCCCCGACTAAAAATAATAATAGAAAGCAAATATTTTTTTTTGGAATTTCTTGTCTGTCTGTCTGTATGTATATACGCGTTTCACGCAAAAACTACTGGACGGATTTGAATGAAACTTTTTTTGTTGTATAGCTATTAAGCCTGGGCAACATATAGGCTATAATTGATTTTGAAAACTGGAACACCTGATGAAGAACCATAACAGAACAGCTAAACTATAAGAGATATGGAAATGGTATCGTAGCAAAAGTTTATCAATCTGATGAGCATTTTCTGTTGACGTATAAAAATCGAAGATCAGGATCATCTGATGAAGAATTCCAAGAGTCCTGCTACACTATTACAAATATGGAAATGGCGCCTAAGTAAGAGTCGATCAACCTGATGAGCATTTTCTGCTGACGTATAAAAATTTAAGATTATGGAACATCTGATGAAGAACTCCAAGAGACCAGCTACTCTATAAAATAAATGGAAATGGGGCCTAAGCAAAAGTAGTTCAACCTGATGAGCATTTTCTACTGACGTATGAATAGACAGGGCACGAGATAGGACAAAGAAGGACTCGGGGTGGGAGTGGAGGTACACGGAAAATTGTAGATAATGAGCAGATGAAGATTTTTCATTAAAGCGAAACTTACGCGGGCGGATCCGCGGGCAACAGATAGTTATAAATAAAAACTTATATTGTCTACGCTTGTGCTTATAAGACATGTCTGTATCATATGTTGTTAAGACAAGACATTGATAAAATTTAATTATTTGAGGCTCTATTTGTGTAGGCAGGTTTATAAAAAAAATGGTTTTAATCATAGATTGCACGCTTTAGTGCCTGAATATATTAAGTGGCAAAGATTTAAGTAGGTAAATGTTCACTTTACTGAATTTATGTATGGTTCATAATCATACCATCATCGAATTTTGATGAGTACAGGTTACTTGTTCGTTTTCGCTGACCTGTGGTGAATGTTGTTGGTGGCACAATTAATAAGCATTTAGATAAGTAGGTAGCCTTATTATGTTATTGTTTATTCACCTAAATAAAGAGAAAAAAAATACAGCTTGGCGATTCTTTATTAATATTAATCTGAATAACATTTTCCAGATCTACACCTTCGTGTACAGAATGTCCTTCATCGTGTTCTTATTATTCTTCTTCCTCGGGAATATGTTCTACGAGGAAGACTCCAGGTCTCCGCTGTGGGCCAGGATGCTGTTCCAGTCCGTGCACCGTCTGATTACTGGCCTGCCCGTGGCCACTGTCATCGTCGGGATGGAGATGGGATTCGATACTAGTGAGTACTAGATTTCGTTACTACTAGAACTAAACCAATAGAAAAGAAATGAACATAAATAGATTTTTCACCTAAACCCATGTGACGGTAGCGAAATGGCCAAGCCACATATTTTGACTAAGGGGTAGAGTTTGTGAAGTTAGGGCTCGTAAAGTTAGGGTGGTAGAGTTAGAAGCTTGGCTCAACATGAGATATTTGATAAATTTTTGACAGTGCGAGCCTTATGGTCTCTCAGACTAAAATTTCAGCTTCGGTATAAAATGAAAAGTTTCGCGAGAATCCTTAAAACTAAAAAAAACGCCCAAGAGGCATGGACTTAACTCAAAACGGTACAAAATAAAATGCTCCAGTAGTATTAATATAGTTTATGTAGGAGAATCTGAGAACGCAGTGGTTCGGATTTCGCAGTCGTTAAAACCTGGGCCCGCATGGTGGGTCCATCCTCCTCCTTATCCATATAAGGCCCGTGCCCCAACAGTGGATACATTCAAATGGTTGTTCATATATTGTTCCATGTTCTTTTATACATATATCGTTTCGAAGTTTTCCGTAAAACAAGAAACATTATAGCGCAGTAAATAGACGAGAATCAAATTACAAACGGTCCAGTAATTGTAAATTTTTTTTAATGTTGTGTAGGATTATTGTGAGTATTCAATATAAAAAGGGCACAATTGGCAAGTTTCCGCGTTCGTAGTAATCTTAAACCTATTATTTACATTTTACATTTTGTATCTAGGACTGATAGTTACCGAGATGTGTGCTCATAAAAAAAATTAAAAAAATCTTCTTTTACTGAAATTTGTCAAACTTTTCACTTCAGAACGCTGTAATCTAGTTATGGCATATTTTATGAGAATAAGTATTGGAACAAAATTTGTAGGGAATTTAATTACCTACAAAACGCATTTGCATTTTTCTTAACCAACCCTGCAGAATGGGGAGTAAAACTCAATATTAATACTACGGAATATTGCTTTTTTTGTTATAATATTTTATTTTCTGCTAACTGCGCCTCGGATCTTCGCTCCCGTGGGAATTTCAGGATATAAAGTAACCTATGTACTATTTCTGGTATTTTTCTACTAGTATACCAAATTTAATACAAATCCGTCCATAGTTCATTGAATAAAGACCAAAATAGAGCTAAGGGTAGGTGTGGCTAAATTGATTCGATAAGAAGAAATTAGAGTACACTATCAATCACCACATTGGATCGAATACTTATTGAAAGCATTCGCCGTTAATAAGCGTTGCTACAGACGATTTAGACAATAGGAACAATGCACAAACCACTTACCACGTAGGCAGGCTTCTAGCACGATTCCTCACGAATAGTTCTTCCTTTAGACACCTGGCCGGCCAGCCACACACGTTTATAAAGTTCCAAAAACACTGTTGAGCACTTGAAGTTTTATTAAGAATAATTGAGTAAAATGTAATGTTTGATGCGCGCGCGCCTTCGCTTTCACGTACAGACACGGAGAGGTTTTTACTGGTTCTGCCACCAGCCTTCTGCTACCAGCCTATGGCGTTGATCTCTCAGACACCGGTAGGATCTGCGCATGCGCCAGCGGAAGTCCGGGCGCCCCATTGGCTAAATAGAACTGCAGCACAGCGAATTGTGATGATTGATAAGTGCATCGGTAAGGCGCGCGAAATTCAAATTGAAAGGTAAACAAGATTTGCGTTGAAAACGGAACATTCCGCCCACCAAAATACCAATAGGATTTTCCCAGAGTAAGAATAAGAAACGGTAATTAACGATAAATATGTTTAAGTTATTATTCTAAACTTAAATGCTAACAAATGATAAGTTGAAACGATTATACGGAGGGTAGAGGACATAGTTTGACCAAAGGTCTCTTAAGCGAGTGATCCCTGGCTGTTCTAACGGTTGCGACTCGAACTACCCCATCAGGGCCAGGATGCAAGGAAACAACTCGTCCTAATGCCCATTGAAGAGGAGGCCGATTGTCCTCTTTTATAAGTACGATTGAGTTTACAATTAACGGTGTTGAGTCCGTGGTCCATTTTTGCTCGCTGAGTTAACCCATGTAAATATTCATTTTTCCAGCGTTTCCAAAATTGTTGTTGAAAAGATTGGATAAGTTGCCATCGATTTAGTCGATTGATTTTTACGTCCTTGTAGTCGAAGTCAGGAACTGCTGTAAGAGGTTCCAGCGTTAAAAAATGACCGGGCGTAAGAACGTTCAAATCGTTGGGATCCGAGCTCAATGGACACAAAGGCCGCGAATTTAAAATTGATTCGATCTGAGCGAAGAGTGTGGTAAGCTCTTCAAACGTTAAGACCTGATCGCCAACAATACGGTACAAATGACTCTTTGCGGCTTTGATTTGGATTTCCCACACCCCTCCAAAGTGGGGAGCAGAAGGTACGTTACGTTTAAAATCTATTTTTTCCGCATGAGAGGCTTGTTCGATACCTGACGCTAGTTGTGAACTTGCACCAACGAAATTCGTACCGCAGTCAGAGTGAATAACATTGCAGCGGCCGCGACGAGAAACGAAGCGACGCAATGCCGCGATGAAGCCGTCAGTCGATAAAGTAGAAACCACCTCAAGGTGCACTGCTTTTGTGCTCAAGCATACGAATAAACACAAGTACGCTTTATCGATTTTAGCACCACGATGAAGCCCGAGCTTAATTCGAAAAGGCCCTCCTAGATCGACACCTACGACAGAGAAGGGTTTTGCCTGATTGACACGAAAGGCCGGAAGGTCGCTCATAAAGGGTTGCAAAGGTTTCGGTTTAAGACGGTAGCATCTTATGCATCTTGAAAGATGATGACGTACAGCATGCTTTGCCGCAAGTATCCAAAACTGTTGTAAAATCAGATAGTTGGTTGTGTTCAGACCGGGATGAAAATTGTTTCGATGAATAGATTCGATTACAGCTGATGTAAGAACACTCTTTTTGGGCAATAATGCGGGATACTTATGTTCGAAGTCAAGATCGGAGCGCGATAGGCGCCCGCCTACTCTGAGTATACCCTGCTCGTCCAAAAACGGGTTTAGTTTACGAAAACTGCGAGGTAACTGTATCTTTGATTGTAATTTGGATATGACATCCAAAAAACAACGATGTTGGAAATGTTTGACGATAATTAGTAACGCACGATGACGCTCAGCGTCCGTTACGAAAAGATTATCTGATCGCGGAACAGTGTTACGCATGTTATTACAAAACCTGCGAACGTAAGCGATAATGCGACAGATTTTATCTAAAGAAGAATATTTTTCGAATAGCCGATCAATTATAGACGTGTGATTAACGCTTTCGATTTGATCCGAAACGAGAACCGTGGTGCGACGCTGCTCAGAGAGCACCGCATTGTCATCGTTTGAACGATTTTTCGATGTATCGATTGGCCACTCAGACTGTGGTTGAGACAACCATTCTGGGCCCGCCCACCATAGGGCATTGTTTAGCAAATCGTGAGGCAATTGCCCACGCGAACAAACATCTGCAGGATTTGTGACAGATGGTACGTGCCTCCAGCACTCGGTCGGTACGATATCTTGAATGTGACTTACGCGGTTTGCAACGAATGTCACCCAGCGAGAAGAAGGAGCTCGCAACCAGGATAAGGTAACGGTGGAATCACACCACAGATAAGTGTCATGGACAGGAATCCGCAGCGTGTCCTTGACAAATTTGATAAGGTCTGTAAGCAAAACTGCACCACACAGCTCTAAGCGAGGTAACGATTGACGTTTTAAAGGAGCTACACGAGCCTTTGCACATACGAGAAAGACGCGAACGGAGCCGTCAGACTCGATAACACGCAGGTATATAACGGCGCCATATGCTGCTTCGGAGCTGTCACAAAATCCATGCAGTTGATATGATTGAGCGCTATCGGTAGCGTATTTACGTGGAATTTTAAGATTCCTAA
This sequence comes from Ephestia elutella, assembly GCA_018467065.1. Classification (NCBI taxonomy): domain Eukaryota; kingdom Metazoa; phylum Arthropoda; class Insecta; order Lepidoptera; family Pyralidae; genus Ephestia; species Ephestia elutella. The sequence continues at coordinate 1,479,881 of CM031582.1, forward strand.
CTTGAGGAAGCTGTTCAGAGAACTTTTCCCATTGAGAGATAATTTCCGGTGGGGGCTTATCATCCCATGAAAGACCTAGAATCCAAAGCTTTTGAATAAGACATTTGGCATGAATTGTCAAAGGAGATAGAAAACCCAGAGGATCGAAAATTCTGGCAACCTCACTCAAAATCGTTCGCTTGGTGCACGGTTGATTAGATGGATTAACGGTAAAGACGAACGAATCCGAAGCAGGCTCCCACTTAAGGCCCAGAACCTTGATAGTTGTGTCTTCAGTTTCGGTAAAAGTGATTGCTTCTGAAAGACACGCCTCCGCGGGAAGATCGCTAAGTAGCTCGGGTCGGTTACTCACCCATTTTCGGAGCTCAAACGAGCCAAGACCGAAAAGAGCGATGAGTTGAGTTTTGATTTCTCTGGCGTCCTTCAGCGATGAGCTTCCGGATATGACGTCATCAACGTATATGTCGGAAGTTAAAACGGTTTTGGCCTTTGGGTACTTGTGACCCTCATCGTTGGCCAGTTGCTGAATAGAGCGGCACGCCAGGAATGGAGCGGAAGACACTCCGTACGTTACGGTATTTAATACGTACTCTTGAAGAGGCTCATCTGGGTGAGCTCGCCAGAGAATACGTTGATAATCACGATGTTGAGGAGCTAGGTTGATTTGACGGTACATTTGGCGCACGTCTGCCATGAAGACAATTGCGTGCTCACGGAAATGAAGAAGGATCTCTACGATATTTGATTGTAGCTTCGGTCCCGTCAGCAGCGAGTCGTTTAGCGATTTGGAAGTTGCATCTTTAGCCGAGGCGTCGAATACAACGCGAAGCTTCGTTGTAGCGCTGTCGGGACGTAGCACACAATGGTGCGGTATATAATACTTGCCTTGACCCATTTGCTTGGCAGGTACCAGAGTCATGTGACCACTGTCGATATAGTCAGTCATGAACTCCACGTATTGTTGGTTTAAATTGTGATCGCGATACAGACGCCTTTCAATGGCATGAAAGCGTCGTAAGGCTATCTCTCGAGAACCTTCAAAGACTGGCTCCTCGTCGTCCTTGAAGGGGAGACAAACTACATATCTACCTGTCTCGTCACGGTAGTGATTACTGAGAAAACTATTTTCACAGCGTTGCTCTTCTGGGGTCAATCGGGAAGATTGTGGAACGTTATCGATTTCCCAGAAACGTTGAACAATTTTGTTTAAACTATCGTCTACGGTAGAAGGGGCTACTCCTAGTAGACTGGACGATGCGAGTCTGGACTTCCCAAGAAGAAGCCAGCCGAAGACTGAGTTGAAAGCTCGCGGTTGAGAGGCGTTACCCTTCAGACGTTGTTCGAGAAGTGACTCAGCAAAGACGTCGGCACCTAACAAGACGTCGATTGGACCAGGGATGTCAAAACCAGGATCAGCTAGCGGTAGTGTTTTGACCTCCTCCCATCCTTTCGTATTTAGCCTTGCTATCGGTTGATCTCCGCAAATGCTCGGTATGACGAGCATTCCCAGACGAAACTTTACGTTACAGTTGGTGCCAATGTCGCATGTAACAAAGCCACTGACTGAGGCAGGGCTGCCCCCTAACCCATAAACGTTGATATTACCAGTTATAGGTTTTAGATTTAATCGTTGAGCGGCGTGAGCCGTGAGAAAATTGTTTTGACTGCCGGTGTCAAATAACGCGCGAAATGTATGAAATTCACCAGAAGCATCACGAATCTGGACTAGAGCTGTTGCCAGTAACACGGTTGTGGTTACGGTTGGATCAGACTGAGTCAACGAATCCTTAGCCACTAAGGTCGCCGAGCTTGCCGCCGACTCCTTATGTAGCAAAGTGTGGTGTTTACGTCTACATTGTCGACATGAAAACATTGATGTGCACTCTCGCACTGAATGGGATGCGTTAAGACAATTGTAGCACCATTTCTTTTCAGTGGCCACAGCCATGCGCTCATCTATTGATTTTGCCAAAAAATCATTACAGGCCGAGATGTGATGTTCATTGCGACAGTAGGCACATTTACGAATCGGAGTGCTCGAATTGTGAGCAGGTTTCGCTTGTTGTTTATTACCAACATTTTTATGAGTAGTGACGGTGGGAGCGACAAGCGAATGCGTGACGTTATGTCGCTTGAACTTCTGTGAAGTTCCCGGTGTGTCCTTTGAAACGTTAGCGGTTTTATTGGTAACATTCGAAAAGTGCGTGTCGCGAATTAATGCTTCACCTTTAGAGTGTAAGAATGCCCTTAAATGGTTATACTGTGGAAGCTCAATATCGGTATGTTTTTCCTCAAACTCGCGTCTTAATTTGGTATCGAGTTTGGCCAGAACATTATAACAAAGAACAAAATCCCATTTATCGGTAGGTAATTTTAAAGTTTTTAAAATTGTTAAGTTCTCATCGATCGTGTCTAAGGCGCGTCGAAAATCTTGAGCGTTCGAAGTCTTTAAACTAACGTCCAAGATATCACGCCAGCACGTAAACGCTAATTCGCGTTTATCTTCATAACGGGACTTGAGAGCCTCGTACGCACTTAAATAATGTTCACTTGCAACAGGAAAAGTTCTAATGAACGATAAAGCATCACCACTTAAAACTGACACGAGATAGTGAAATTTCTCAATATTACATAAGGAGGTAGAATCATGTATCAACGCGTTATAAGTTGCAATGAACTCAGGCCATTCCTTGATAGCACCGGAAAAAGTTGGCAACGAAATTTTTGGTAACCGCATATTTCCACTGTGCGAACCGGTCAATGAATTATGTTTCGAAGTGTCAGCTTGTTGAGATGAACGTTGTTCAAATTTTCGTTGAATTGCCAACACTTGAAAATACAATTCGTCAAATCGATCCTGAAGTTCATCGTCCTCCTCATCGGCATCATCCTTAAGAAGGTCCAAAATAATAAAATGGGAGTCATGAAAACTATCAGCAATCGTTTTTATTTCATGACAATATGAAAGAAATAACCCTACTTGTGATTCATCGGTATTGGCTAAGGTACCTACTTCCAAAGCCTTCGTTAAGCGATTATATGCTATAGTTCGTTTACGCCGCAAACTGGGCAAATTATTAATAGTGTACGTATTTTCGATACCCTTTTTAATAGTAGGTTTAGATTTACGCCTTGATAGTAAAGACATAATTAATATCAAAAACAATAAAACCTGATAGCAACAAATATTCGGATTCGATAAAAAAGTTTAGTTGCGAACGTCTTCAGCGAGACCGCGTTCACAAGAATCGACGAGAATCACTGGGGCGGTATTACACGACAACAGGTAATATTGTCACCTCGGTCACCTGAGTTTTAAATTGAAATAAATTAAATTGATAAGGATGAATTAAATGAGCGTTAGGAACACTAAAAACGGTTTGCGATATTCGTTAATGTACGGTAAATAAAAAAAATAAAAATCAGTTTTTTTGTAAAAACAAAAAACTATGATTTTTAACCTAAAACGGTAATAATGAAAATGTGAACGCACCAAAATTCGTTGAAAATATGATACGATAAACGATACAACGTCACGATAAAAAATATTTCGTAATTTGAAACGAAATAAATTTTCGATAAATAAATATCAAGAGGAAACGTTGAACGGTTGGAAAAAAGTAGTCGAGTTATAACGAACTATCAACATAAAATTATGAGAAGGTGGATTTGCAATATTGTATTATTGCGAACGGTAAAACGGTAGATAATTTTATGCTAATAAGTATAAAACGACAAAAGAATTTATTTTCAACAAATATTCTAGAAACTGATGGAAGCCATCTTAAATCGATAAACGGTAGGTAAGGTACTCAACAAAACAAAATGGAACAAAGACTTGTTTTCCGATTAGTAATTGAAACAAAATGTTATGTTTATTCGTTTTAGCTGTACTAGTAAATATAATAAGCGTGGAATACGGTAAATGAAGTAGCAATTACTAAATCGAATTGGTATTTGGCGGCAGACTGAAGGTAGGTATCCAAAGTTCCCGGGTTTCGGCACCAAAAAATGTGGCTAAATTGATTCGATAAGAAGAAATTAGAGTACACTATCAATCACCACATTGGATCGAATACTTATTGAAAGCATTCGCCGTTAATAAGCGTTGCTACAGACGATTTAGACAATAGGAACAATGCACAAACCACTTACCACGTAGGCAGGCTTCTAGCACGATTCCTCACGAATAGTTCTTCCTTTAGACACCTGGCCGGCCAGCCACACACGTTTATAAAGTTCCAAAAACACTGTTGAGCACTTGAAGTTTTATTAAGAATAATTGAGTAAAATGTAATGTTTGATGCGCGCGCGCCTTCGCTTTCACGTACAGACACGGAGAGGTTTTTACTGGTTCTGCCACCAGCCTTCTGCTACCAGCCTATGGCGTTGATCTCTCAGACACCGGTAGGATCTGCGCATGCGCCAGCGGAAGTCCGGGCGCCCCATTGGCTAAATAGAACTGCAGCACAGCGAATTGTGATGATTGATAAGTGCATCGGTAAGGCGCGCGAAATTCAAATTGAAAGGTAAACAAGATTTGCGTTGAAAACGGAACAGTAGGGTTTACTTACAAATGGTTCAATAGTTATGAATTTTTGATATGTTATTTAGGATGGTTAGTAAGTGTTTAAAATGCAAGAGGCACAATTTCTCCCCCTTTCCACGCCCGCCATATGTTGGAAAAACAAAAAAAAATTGCCACTTTATTCAGATTTGCGCTCTCACCTTCGTTTAGATGCATTTAAGCTACATTAGAGTTCTACACAACGTTGTAAAAATAAATTTCCTATAATGTACATTTTATATTTTGTTTCTAGGACTAATAGTTATGGAGATGTGCAATTTAAAAAAATCGCATTTTTGATCGCATTTGGAAATTTGTCAAACTTTTTACTTTAGAGCGCTGTAATTCATTTATGGCCTACTCTAGGAAAATATATATTGGAATAAAATTTGAAGGAAATTTAATTACCTACAAAACACATGTAATTTTTTTTAACCAACCCTACGGAGTAGGGAGTAAAAGTAAAAGTTGAAATATTACGTTTTTGCTAACATATTTTATTGTCTACTAGCTGCACCCGGGGGCTTTACTCCCATAGGAATATTGGGATAGAAGTACCTTATGTGCTAGCCCTGATATTTTTCTACTAGCATACCAAATTTTATCGAAATCCGTCCAGTAGATTTTTTATGATTGAGCAAGAAATATCACATCCAAACTTTTTCATTTTAAAATCGGGTTTCTTTCCCAATTTTTATTGCTGATGAAGCAAATATTATCTAATATCTGTACTTGATAATGTCCACAGACACTTTTACAGTGTCCCGACCAGGTACCGGTTACTCACCTGCAATGAATCACACTATAAATGGGAAAGTTTGGATGTGATATTTGTTGCTTAATCACACAAAATCTACTAGACGGATTTCGATTAAATTTGGTATACTAGTAGAAAAATATCAGGACTAGCACATAAGGTACTTTATATCCCGAAATTTCCATGGGAGAGAGATTCAGTTAGTAAAAAGTAAAATATTATAGCAAAAAACAATTTCCGTTGTTTTATCATTCAGTTTTACTCTCCACCTTGCAGGGTTGGTTAAGAAATATGCAATTGCGTTTTGCAGGTAATTAAATTCCCTACGATGTTTGTTCTGCTACTTTTTCTCCTAGAATAGGTCATGACTGGATTACATCGTTCCTAATTAAAAAAGATTGACGAATGTTTGAAGAATTAGATTTTTTTAAGGCAAAGGATTTTTTTTTTCTCGGAAACTGTCAGTCCTAGAAACAAAATGTAAAATGTAAATAACGGCAAATTTAATTTTCTACAACATTGTGTAGAACACTTTTCTAGCGAAAATGCACTTAAAAGAAAATATAAGCGAAAAACCGAACAAAGTGGTGATTTTTTTTTTATTTTTCCAATTTGGCGGCGAGTGCAAAAGCTATTCAATTGTGCCATATTTATTTTAAATACTTACAACCATCCTAAACAATAATATAAAAAAAATTGAGTTACTGGACCGCACGTAATTAACCCCTAGGGAAGGTTCGCTCTATTTACTGCGCTATTATCTTGATATTCATAAAGGTACCTAATTTAAAAAAAATAAACATGTCTCAAAAATTACAACATTCAAAACTCTTACATACATAATTTTCTTGTTATAAGACTGTACGAGCTTTTGCCCGCGACTTCGTCCGCGCGGAATTTGCTAACTGTTATTTTTATCTCGGATTATAAGCGCGGCGTATCAAGATGAAACCTTAAGCCAGATTTTAATTTAGACCTTCAACAATACCTTACTGTGAAAACCATATCAAATTCATGTTTAGCCCATCACTCAAAAACTACAGGTAGTTTTTGAGTGATGGGCTAAACATACAGACAGGCAAACGAAAATTCACAAAAAAAAACATTTTGTCAACAAAAATAATTTTTTTTTCCTTAAAATCTCCTATGTACTACTAGACCATTTACAGTTTAATTAGTTATGCCTTGTAGCAGAACATTTTGTATAGGTATTTATTAACTACTTTACTGTACTACGGTACTTTTTCCCGGGATGAAAGGTACCCTATGTCATTCTCTGTCAACAAACAAACAAACAAACTCACTTTCGCATTTATAATATTAGTTAGGATTAGGATATTCAAAATGCTTTGTCATCGATACAAACATTTTCTCAACAATGTAGAATAAAAGTAACATCCACATAAATTCTATTTTTACACGCGAATGGAAAGATTTTTGAAAGTAGTGTCAATGAGAAATGACTATTTTTGTTTACATCTAAATTGAGGATTGAAGATAAGGTTGGTTACTTAAGCTACATGCAAGCTCCGCAGACCGAACATCATGATTATTTAAAGAGTTTAATTATTTGTTTGAACGCCCTAACCTCTGTAACGTGCAGTCGGATTTCAAAATTTACACGTCAGCAATTTCAGTCGTTAAAACCCATCAATTTGCACTGGGCCCGCGTTGTGGGTCATAGGCTAAGCTTTATCCATCCATAAGGTAGGCCAGTGCCCCAACAGTGGGGATATTAAAATGGCTGATGATGATGATAATAATAGCAACCTTTGATCAGCTGGTTACAACGAATGTAATTCACAATATGTACACCATTGTCTGTAATGGTACATCGTAAACTAAAAACTTTAAACTCCTCGAAAACAGAAACATTACAACTACAATGCTACGTCTTTAGATCACAACATTACATACGAGTATTCTCATGTCAGACTCATCATGACATTCATGACGCATAATTTTATTTGTATCCCTTTTGCATATGTCGTGGTATAGACCAAGAAAGGCCAAGGACACATTTAAAAGCATTGTTTAAAATAGCAATAGATACAAAAGCTTGCCAATCACGGAACTCCGAATAAATTAAGCCAAATCCAAAAGGGATTCGTTATTTTGTCGACACTTGAACCGCAAAAGACTTCAAGCTCTTTCAGGGTACGAGCAGGAACCTCAAAGATTTGAGGGGATGAATGGGCACAGGGGTCTTCAATGAATCTTCAGGGGTCGGATCTGTCTTCAAACACAATTGAATCGAATTTTCAATCTAATTTATGGTAGGTTGTATTAAATTTAAGACAGTTTTAGTTCTTTTTTCTTCTAAAATAGTTGGCAGTACCTATCCATTTTATTGGTAAATTTAAAAAACCCTTAATTTTCAGTCTTCATCGACCGCATCCTCAATTGGCAAGGCTTCACAGTCCTGGGCCGACTGACGTACGCCGTGTATATGTTGCACATGAACTTCATTCCGATCCTAGCTGGCTCCAGGACGCAGCTGGGACATCTGTCGTATCTGAATATGGTTAGTATCAGTGATTTAATTTCATTTATCTATTAGACAATACGTACAGTCAAGAGTCAAAAGTGCAGTCAGAATCTACAAAGCATTATGATCATTAAGGCTAGGCAATAAGGTCTTCGAGGTATGACTGCACTTATGACGCTTGACTGTACATCCAAAACATCGTTAATCATATTCATGCATTGATGGAATGGTCCCAGAATCGGTCCTCCCAGAATAGATAACTCGTCTGGAGCTTGCACTGGCTTTCCAGAAGCGGTGGAGGTTTAGCGGTTAAGACACCCTGCCTGTGGTCGAAAGGACCCAGGTACAAATACCCTCTTAGGTGTTGAATTTTCAAAATTCAATTTCCTTTCATAGAGTTCACTTATTGAAGAACGTCTCTCCAAAACGTCAAGTTTCGTATACCACTCATTCAGAGTCAGCGTCAAATTGTATGCATATCTATACTGCTATACATATTAATCCTACAAATATTATAAATCCGAAAGTTTGTATGTGAGTTTATGAATTTGTGATCATGTTTGTGACTCTGATTGAGTCACAAACATGATCACAAATTCGCAAAATTTACTGGATGGATTTCGATGACTTTACCAGGAATAGCACATAAGGTACATTTCATCTCGAAATTCCCATGGGAGTGAAGCTCTGGGGTGCAGCTAGTATCATATAAAAACTTTTTTTCAGATGATAACTCAACTGGGCATCGTTGCATTATCTTACTTAATATCTATACCATTTTACCTGATGGTCGAAGCACCAATCAACCCTTTGACAAAACTACTATTAATGCCAGTGAAATCAGATTTGGCAGACAATGTGCCAGGAAAATCTTTTCTTGAGGTCGTGGCGAAGAAGAAGCAGACAGAGAGCAAGAAAGAGAAAATGAAGCTGCTTGAAGATAATTTGGAAGTAAATGGAGAAGGAATAAATGGAAAAATTTTGAAGAAGAAAATTATTTGATTTATCGTAGCAGAAGATGTTTTTTGTTGGTTTTAAAAATATATTTGAAGGACTGATGTTTTAGGATTGTTTTAATTTTAATTAAGACTTGTATCCGCCTACTCTCATTCATCAACTTCATGACAAAAGTATATCAGTTTCCTCTACCTTCCCCGGTCCGATGAATATTCTGTTACCTTCTTCCTAGACTTACCATACTGAACGCATTCCATCCATCTTTTTTCATTCAGTTTAAGATCCAATGCCCTTCTCATTAATTCCTACAAATATTAAAAGTAATTAACTTTTTAATATTTGTAGGAATTAGTAGTTAATTAGTACCCAAATTAAAACTAGACTAAAATAAAAATTAATAAATTAGATGAAAAACTAACTAACTACTTATGAAAAAGAAAAACAACATTAAACAATAATGTTGTTTCTATTCTCTTAATATCTAAATATATATGTATACTAGCTTTTGCCCGCGGCTTCACCCGCGTGAATTTCCCACGGGAACAGTGCTTTTTCCCGGGATAAAAAGTAGCCTATGTGCTATTCCAGGTCATTATCTACCTCTGTACCAAATTTCATCGAAATCCGTCCAGTAGATTTTGCGTGATTGAGTAACAAACATCCTCACAAACTCACAAACTCACAAATTCACAAACTCACAAACTCACATCCAAACTTTCGCATTTATAATATTAGTATAGATACGAACAAATCACACAGATTGAGTAAGCCATAGGAGAAAGCCCGGAAGTAAAATCGAGACTTGTAATAGATACTAACATCCAAGAGCCAGGTCAATCTGAAAAATCTGGTCAATCTGGTTAAAAAGATCCTTTTCCATCTTGACCTGACAGCTGGTATGACAGCCTAGCATGATGACGACTTGGCCACCTAGACAGACATGTCTGAAAGGCCATTGATAGCGACTTTACAGTTTTCGTTCATCGATTGTTTTTGTTTTTACTTTTTTAATACATTAAAATCATAATGACCGTTTAGAATTGTGGCCGTTCAAGGGATGTCCCTTGAACGGCCACAATCCTAAACTCGTTGGGAAGTGGACGTTTAAACACCATCAATATTTGTTTATGGAAATAGACCATTACAGGCACTTTTTCACTTTAAAATTAATAACAGAATTGTATTAAGCATTACATAAAATATTATACCTACATACTACTAGCATTTCCACAACGACCACTTCTGAGAAGAAATACCTAATATGGCAATAAATATATATATATTTTTTGTATCATCATCATCATCACATATTTAAGAACTATGTTCTTGTCGGTGGAGCATCCTCCATTTGCATCTATCTTCCGCCATCGATTTAACCTCCCTATACGACACAACCCTTGCCTTCTCTTTTATTTGGTCTATAAATGCCCTTCTTGGCTTTCCTTTTCCTCTCCTAGCTTCGACTTTTCCTTCGATCAGGTATTTCATAAAGTTGTCGTGTCGTATAAGGTGGCCAAACATTTTTCCTCGTCTTGTCTCTATCGATTGCAGTAACGTTCTTTTCTATTTAACCATATCCAATACTTCCTCATTTGTCTTCTTATCTATCCAGCTGATTCTTTTCATACGCCTCCAACACCACATTTCAAAGGCTTCCAAACGCATTCTATCCATTCTATTCAGCAAAGTCCATAAGCTTCACTGCCGTACAATACAATGCTCCAGACAAAGGTTTTTATAAATCTTTTCTTCAGAGCTACTTTGATTTTGTTCGAGTTGAAAATGTGTTTTTTATCATTATAAGCTCGTTTTGCCATAGATATCCTAGAAATAATATCTAATGTGCACCTGGAGTCATTGCTGATAACACTACCTAAGTATTTGAATTTCTCAACTTGGTCTAATACTTTGTTATCAAGTTTTATTTCTCGTGTTGAGGGATTGTTTCTAGTTACATGCATAATTTTAGTTTTATTGGCGTTTATTTTTAAACCTATTTCCTGAAATGTTTCGTTCATTTTCTTGAGCATTTTCTCTAACTGGTCACTATTTATATCGTCTGCGTATCTTACAAAATATATTATTTCTCCATTAAATTTTACTCCGCCTATTTTGGATTCCTTTAATTTGCTTATAACGTTTTCCACAAACATATTAAATATGGTGGGAGATAGAGGGCAACCTTGCCTCACACCTTTTTGTACTTTTGCTGTAATAGAAATATAGAAAT
>CM031582.1:1490979-1629222 GCA_018467065.1 Ephestia elutella
GACAAAAATTCATCAGATTTCATGTAGAGCCTAACTCTTCATGCCTTACCACACGAACCCTAAGCCCTAACCACACGAACTCCACAAACCCTAATAACCATTATTTATGTGGCTTGGTCGTTGACCTAATCCGTTAAAACACTAGTGTATTTTCACATTTTGGAATTGCCAAATTCCAAAATTCTTTCTAACGCTATATCCTTCAGCATTTTCGAGTCTCTACGTTGTAGTATCACGTCAGACTGCCACACCGGAGGTCCCGGGTTCGATCCCCGGTCGGGTATAGATGAAAAATAATATTTTTCAGATTGACCTGGGTCTTGGATGTATATCTATTTATATATATGTTATAAAATATGGTATCGTTGAATTAGTGTCTCACAACACAAGTACAGAACTTACTTGGGGTCAAGTCAAGTAGTATTAGTTAAATAATTAAATTACCTACGTACAATCCCTATGTGGATGTAGATATAAACAATATTATCAATGCGAGGTGAACTCCAAATTGTCGGGTTTGTACATATCGTAGATATTAGGAAATGTATTAACAAACCGACTCGTTCACCAGAATTTGACATTCAACCATAACTGAGGCAACTAGAATTTGTATAATTAATGAGAACTTCTCTCAATCATTTATACAGTGGTCAGAAATCGAATCCCAAGGGAATCACGTACTTTGTTCCCAGTTGATATTGAAGACTAGATCAAGCCCAGAAATCGGAATACAAAGATCTAGAAATCCGATTTTAAATCACAATAAATTTCGCGTCTAGACCCTTTCTACTTTTTATGGTTTACAGGTTTTAAGAAGTGTTTAAAATAAAATATAACCTGCGCCAGTTTTTAAGGCGCTACCCAAGGCTAATCAGAAGGGGTGAGGGGCGGTACGTAAGCTCCGCCTTAAAGCAGACACAATAAGGTTACTTTTCGAATTTTCTATAATTTGTGTATTTGCTAGCGAGTTTTCGTTAGGCTTTTAGGGTAATTTATTTTAGAGGTTTTCTTTTAATTATGATAAAGCACTAAATACATTTTAAATAAAAAATAAACCGGTATCGTTTTAAATAATTGTATTCTTTATTTAATTCGTTAAAAAAATTATACTGTTATCGCTTAAATTACGGTGATTTTCGACGATAAAGGAAAAAAAACAGGATTATGTATTTATTTTTTTATCTAGTCTTATTTATTTTATTTGTAATTTAATTCTGTATAATTCTAGTTTAGTATTTTTCTTTTTACGGGATATTTTTTCTGCTTCAGTACTTCTAACCTATGGTTCACACTTGACGTTTAAAGACAGTACGTTTTCGGAAAATCCTGATTGGGTTGGGTATGCCCTTAAGACAGACAGACAACAAGCTAATTATTAAAAATAAAAAAACACGACTGACTAGTTTTTACTCAAAAAGTACATACAAACATATAAGTTATATACATTTTTGAAATCACCTTTTTAAGCCCTTCAATTTGATACCCCACTCGATAAGATTGATCAAATTTTATTTTTTTGGTCTGCTATTTATCGCATATATAATCCGCCATTTTGTTTTTATGGTGACGTCATATAGCCTATGTCACTCGGGGGAATGCAAGGAATCTAAAAATACCTCTCACATCAAAATCTGTTAAGCCGTTTAGGACTTATGGTGGAATAAAGAAACTTACATACATACATACATACATACATGAACCCTGAAAACATAACACTCCTTTTTTGGTCAGTCGTGTAAAAAAATTGGCTAATCGGAAAAATGGTGACCCGTCAATTACCAAGATACCGAATCAGTTTGTGCGCCTATTGTACTACGTTTGTTATTAAAATAGCCGCATTTGAAGGATAGTCTACGTATTTTTTTTTAATATCTTCTATGTAACTACATAAATCAGTTACAGATAGGTAAAAACTGCTAGCTTTATTTTAATTGGTGACAGTAGTTTTCATAATAATAATTAAACTACTATATCGACCAGAAAGTGTTTATATATACAGGAAAACACACTTCAGTTAACACAGATCATTATATTTGTTGACTCTGCCGGAGATTGTTTGATCAGCTTACAATATACTGTCTAAGTATTTTGTGTTGTATTGTAATTGAGGTCGAAAATGTCTCGAGTGTCATTTATGGGCATGGATAGCTTTCTACACAGCAATTTGCTAAGTTGTATGTCTTACTTTTTGGTATACATTGTTCGGATTTAATTTACCTTTTGAGAAAATGGCACTCTGTTCAATAGATGTCATCCAGAGTTAAATTTCAGCAGTATAGACTTCTGGAGGATCATCATTCCGGTGAGAGCAGGCTCAGGGTTTGACAGCTTCCGAGGTGTGACCTTGCCTCTGAACCAGGAGGTCCTGGGTTTGATCTCCGGTCAGGTCAAGATGGAAAATGATATTTTTCAGACTGACCTAGGTCTTGAATGTGTTAATATTTATTTTTTATAAAATATAGTATCGTTAAGTTAGGGTCCCATAACACAAGTCTAGAACTTACTTTGGGGCTAGCTCAAACTATGTGATTTGTCCGTATATGTATATAGCTTTTGCCCGCGGCTTCGCCCGCGTGAATTTACCGCGGGAACAGTGCTTTTTCCCGGGATGAAAGGTACCCTATGTCCTTCTCCGTACTTCTAACTATGTGTATGCAAAATTTCAGGAAGATTGGTTCAGTAGATAAAGTGTGAAGAGGTAACAAACAAACTCACTTTCGCATTTATAATATTAGTTAGGATTTATGTTATGGGCCGTGGGCGCAGGCGTCGTCGTCGTCGGAGGATTACGGCATGTCGTCGGCTGCTTTCCATTATTTCTTGTTAATAATATTACACATAAAGCAATAGTAATTTGACAATTACAAGGAATATACATTCACACATACACGTCTCTTAGAAGCGCGAAATGCAGAGTAGGTCAAACTTTTGCAATTAAACATTTATTGTTACATTGATATGTCGCGTCAGCTGGCGAATGATGAATCATGAATCCAAATTCATCAATAAACTATTAGTATAGCTACAATACACTAGGTATAGTTCCCCTTAAGGACATTTAAGACAGATAGTCGGATATTATACTAAGATTTTTAAGCCACTTAAATCCACTTAAAAAGCCTTCCGGCGTAAGCCTATCGAGAATTTTGTTGCACATATAAATCTAAACAGTCGTTTAGAAGTCCACAATCAAATAGAGCAACAGAGGCCGCGCGCGCATACATAGACGCATAGATCGCTACGCAGTGTTCGAAATATGAAGTGAATTAAGTCAAAATGAAGTTATTTTGTGTTTTTGTGTTCGTTTTGTTCGGGAGGACCTCTGCAGTGATTTATCAGCTAAACGGTATTTTATTGTTATCAAATTCATGTTTTGTGTGTGTTTTGTGAATTGATCTACATATCATTTACATTTCTATGCCCTATGCCCAATAGTTTCGGCTGTGCGTTGTCTGTCAGTCACTCAGTCTGTAACGAAAGAATTTTATATAGGTATATTAATTGATAATACACTTTTAGAGTCCACTGAAATTTAAAGTAGAGAGAAAATAAGTATCTAAAGCATTTCTTTTCATACACAACCTAGATGTTTATAAACTCTCTTCCACACAATGAGTGCATTCATCGTAAATTAAATTAGCGTAAAATTTGAATGCACAACACATGTTCATACACCAGCTTAGCGACTGCCGTAATCAAATACTTAATTTTTATCCTACTAATATTCCAGATGCCAGTAGAAGCCAGGTTTTAATGAAATTTAGCGCACTGGTAGCCCTGGAATAATTCAGACATTTTGTAGTCCGTTTAAAAAAATGTTAATTTTGTCTCCCCAAGATACATATTGAATTCAAAACCATTACCATCCTGTCTACTGGTGACAGTAAGTACTGAGAATCTTTTTGTATGGGGCCAAAAAAAATCTGCTGTTTCATACATTTTTAGCGAGTAGGTACTGTAAAATATTATGGAACAGCTGTTTTTTGTTGCTCATATTCATGAGTACTGTAACATGGGCTATCCAATCTCCTTAGATTGGATGTCCGTTATTTAAATAATAAAGAAAAGATTAGGAGATTGATGGAATTTGTCAGAAGAACAGTCAAGAACTGATATTTCAAGGGAAGATAAAAGTATCCTTCCAACGTGGATTATAATGTGTATTAAATAACAAACACAATAAGTGTTTCACCACTTCTTTATTTTATAATTTGATAAAATATTATCCACGTTGGAAGGATACTTTTATCTTCTCTTGAAATATCAGTTCTTGACTGTTCTTCTGACAAATTCCATCAATCTCCTAATCTTTTCTTTATGATTTAAATAACGAACATCCAATCTAAGGAATTTGGATAGCCCATGTTACAGTACTTTCATCATAGAAAGGATGATTTTGAATTCACCTTGTATATAGTGAGATACTTTGTATATCGTCCGTGGTTAGGTTAGGTATATAACACTAATAACTACTTTAACAATTTCTTCACATATAAGCAAGAAGATACATTCATCTTGATTATAGTTATTATGGGGGTCTGAATTAGGTGTCCAAAGAACCTGACAGGTCACCAAGTCTCCCCCCGCCCCGAATTTTTTTTTCATTTTGTTTATTCCATAAGGGCATTTTGACATTCCTTATTGCCTCTCTGTTAACCCAACCGTTTGTGTCCCGATTGTGTTTGAATCACGAATTTTTCCTCGTACTTCGATGGCAACTGTTTGCTTATCAGAATGCCGAAATACCGTGTCATGGTCAAAGTCAAATAGTCTATATCCGTTACATCTCACACCTCTTAAGTTTGATAATATTTCTTGACTTAGATTAACAACGTACAGAAAGACATAATAAGTACAATGGGTTTTTGAGAGTGCTATGATGGATTCATTCTGTGTAAATTTAATCGAAATCTGTCTAGCCGCTGATTGAGTAACAAACACGCATTTATACTTTTGTATTTATTATACTAGCTGTGCCACGCGGCTCTGCTCCTATGGAAATTTCGGGATTCCGGATAGCCTTCCACATGGAATCATACATAGAAAGATCTTTCAATTCGGACAGAGACAAACTCTTCAGCTTTATTATATTAGTACTGGCATGGGCCCGGACTTTGTTCCTGTGGGAATTTCGGGAATTCCTTTCTTAGCTCTACACTCCCTAAGGAACGTACATGTCAAATTTTAGCTTCATACACCCAGTAGTTTTGGCTGTCCGTTGTCTATGATGATCACAAATACAACATGTTTTATTATATTATTTTTTTTTTTTTAATTATATTTTATTTTATTTTTGACTGTACACAATCTAGTGTATGTATAAAGTTAATGAATAGCCCCTCTGGCATGCTAGGCGACCAAGACTGTTTCATGAGTTTCTTTCGGCATTTCTTCTCAGCAGTGGTCGTTCCGAAATGCTAGTAGTTTGTAGCTTTGAGACATAAAATATTATGATTAAATAATTAGTTATCGACGTGAAAAAGAGCCTTCTTTGAAGGCCAAGTTTCAATAAAAAATTTTGACTTTGACTTTGACTCTATCAGTCGCTCGGTCAGTAACTGAAGAATTTTATATTTAGGTATGTACTTATATTCATAGATATCTGCTTAAATGTAAAATATATTATCTTCTGTAAATCTTCCACAAATAAATAAATAATAAGTAAATAATTAAAATTTCGGATGTCGTTAGACCTTGTATATGTAACTGTGAGGTTATTGGTCTAAGATCTGGCCATATTGGGTAAGGTACAAGGTGAGACGGGTTTTGAAGAAATATTGCCACAAAAACGAGCACAATAATATCAGAATTATTCAGAAAGGAGGTAAATTCTGTAATAAATAATAAGAAATTTTGTAATAATTGTGATTGTGTGATTCAAAAGAGCGAAAACTAGCTCTTTTGAATTTTGCGCAATTATGCGATCGATTACAAAAACGCGATTCTTTCTTCATGATTCTTCTAATATGGATTCAACACGACTGCAGTTTACTACATTCGTGATTCTACACAGCCGTTATTTCAACGCAATCCGGATTCTTCCTATTCAGTATCCTAACATTTTTTATAACATATTTGCTCGTAAAGTGTCATTTATTTCACCAATTTCAATATTGTATTGTATCTCATTACGCACTTGTGCGTTATTGTAAAGTAAAACGCACGCTCCGTCTAAAACTAACGATACTTTTTTTAATCTGCATAGAGTTTTTATGTCAGAAAAGTAGTCAACATTTTATGAATAATATTAACTTTAGGAGATGAAATAAATAAAAATTTAATTCTTTAAATTAATTTTGACAATAAATTACAACTATGTATCTGTAACAAAACACAAAAATATTAATTTACTTTATTAGTAATACTGGCTGTATTTTGTGCATTTGTCTTAAAAAAAAGCGCTGATGCGCGCGCATCGCTAATTTGTGAACAAGTAAAATTATACCGCGCGCTTTTTCTTTGGTATTGTAGTTTTCCGAGTTTTATTTAAATATTTCCTCGCAAATATGTTATAAAACGTCGTATGACATACGTGCGCTTTGAAAATTACAGCCTCTGCCTTTCTTGTAGCCCTCGCCTACGGCTCGGGCTAGCAATATCGCCTCGGCTGTAATTTTCAACTTACCGCACTTATATCACAATGTACTATAAAGTCACTATGTAAAAATTAGAGCTACACTGATTTCCACCGGGCGGGGAAGTTCACGTGGCTCAAGCCATGTAAGTGTGTCTGTAGCACAGAATTAATATTAGTACTACGTATCTGTAGGGAGGTAACTTTGAAAGTGTTGTTGAAATTCAGGAGAACAGACCCAGGGGATGTTTTTATAAACGTGGTCTTAATTCTTGATTTCCAAACTCTATCAAAAGTACCCACAAATATAACAAGAAATATTTTTGTTGTCTATGTTTCTAGAAAGTTTGTTTCTTTGAACGCGCTAATCTCTGGAAATTTTGATCCGATTAGATTTTTTTTTGTATATGATAGGCTTGTGAGGTAGGCTCGGAGGCCTAAAAAGGCCACTTTTACAAATTAGATTATGATCAATTTCTCCTTTATAGATTACTAGCTTTTGCCCGCGGCTTCGGCCGCGTGAATTTCCCAGTGCTTTTTCTCGGGATGAAAGGTACCCTATCAGAGATTAATAAACAGTTACTTGACTATGTCCTTCTCAGTATTAGTACAGTAATTTCAGGAAGATTGGTTCAATAGATAGACCGTGAAAAGGTAACAAACAAACAAACTCACTTTCGCATTTATAATATTAGTTAGGATTAGGATAGGATTATGATTGTTTTTTTTTTTAATTTTGTTTTATTGGGAAAACCTACAGTTATAACAACTAATTACAATCTCTCCTAAATAACTAGTATTACAGTTTAAAGGTTTTCGCTATACTCGTCAACAGAATCGGACTACTACCGTATGCCCCCTGTGACTAACTTGGACCCCTACGAAAGATGTATGTCAAGACCTGGAGGCGTCTACTGCAGCGCTGAGCTGGCGGTAGTGGCTGATGGACCCAGCGACCTGTTCACCATGATGACGGTATGTTATCTAACCCAAATTGATCAGAAATATCTCACATAATATAAAGTTCCTACCGAGACTGTTTGCTTGTCTATTCGCGATGAACCCAAAAACTTCTATGTATAATTATATTCGAATGATTTACTCCCTTTTCCCTATTCATAGGCAGTTAGTAACTATAGTAGACTAAACTGTTCAGTTCACGTTTTGATCTGAAGTTTCTGCTCAATTTACTGAGCCCACTCGTGTAGAATCACACACGTGATTGTATTGTAGCATGTTATCAATGGCAATAAATAGTTAGGTACCTACTTTTTTAATGCCGTGAGCGTGAATGATGTTTATATTTGAAAAAAAATAACAATTATGAATGAATTATGACTTGAATTTTGATTAATTTTCTTACTAATATAATAAAGTTTGTGAGAAGGGACTCACGCAAAAACTACTAGACGGATTTCGATGAAATTTTGTACAGGGTAAAATAAAACCTTTCATGAGACGTTGGTACTTTTAATCCCGAAATTTCCACGGGTGCAAAACCGCGGGGCACACCTAGATAAACTCTTAAATCATAATAACTCTTAAGTCGGGGTAAAAGGGAGTGATAGAACTTGCAATGGAAAATAAACAAATAAAAAACAAAGCTAGGTCATCGCGCTATGGAAACAGGCTCCAATATTGAAACATATTTGTTTGATTCAATATGTTTGTAATATAATTGCTTGAAGCGAAACGCGGGTGTTTCGCATTGCTGCCGCTACGCGCAGTCGGCGCTCACGTAGCCCACCCGGTCGGGCCCGCGGTCCGCCATTTTGAAACAGGTTTGTGAACCGGCTTTTGCGCCGACGGTTCGAGCCGTCGCGTCAGTCAGTCGTCCATTGTTATTAGGACAGTATCGGTTTGGATAGCGCGCGGGGAGGCCGCGCCGTATGAAATACCTGGTGCTAGGCGCCATTTTGTCTGAGGCCACATTGGCATAACGGATTATCCATTGTGATGTGTAATTATTAATTAGTTTGGATTGTAATGTTGGATTTCCCTTTCGTTAAATAACTATTGAACGTTTGTGTTTGTGAAAAAACCTGTTATTGTGACTTTTTCTTGTGAGATGTGAAACGTGGCTGGCTGTTCACATCCAGCTGTTCCCGAGTGAACCTTCGGGAAGAAACCTACGTATTTATTCTGGGGAATGAGATCTCGGGGTAGGTTGGGTGCTTAGGGATCGCCCCCCTTCCGAAGACACTCGAAGTTGGATTCGAAGATTAAAAAGATTCAGTTTGGTAAGTGGTTTGTAATTGTAGTTATTAAGTTAGGTTAGTATATAGGGCTCTGTAGCTCCCGTTATAAGCTATGGTGGTAGCAGTCTGCGTATAGGTTAAGTTAGGTTCTAGTCGGACAAACGTAGTGCCGGGTCGAGGTTTTTACCGGTATTTTTGTTTACCCGGTAAATTTTTCGGTACCGAACCCTCCCGCCATTTCGTTTGCCCGGATTCTCTGCGCACATTTTCTGGTAGCAGAGCGTAGTTGTTCTACCCTCTATTTGTTCGTTTGTAAAAAATAATTAATTGTTTTTTTTTTATTTTGGTTGTGACTTGACGCGATGGCGAAGGTCTCCCATGCTAAGGCGACACTCGCCAACGAATTGAGATGGTTTGTGACGGCCGGTGGACTCCTGTCCCGGAAGGACAGGGAGGCCGCTATACTGGAAAGAGCGGATCAGCTCCGCTCACGATTGAATAACGCGGAAGCGGCCATGGCGGCGCTTACCGAAGCCGACCTTGCCCCGGAGTTCTACGCAGGTCACGTGGCGGACCTGGACCAGATCCTGAGTCTGCACGATGACATCGTGGAGGCGGCGGCCGCAATAAGGGCGAGACAGGCTGGCGGACCAGCCCCTCGCACACCTGTTAGACAGGAAGGACCAGCGGTTACTGGTCGGCTCCCCACCCTTCAGCTGTCCCACTTTGGGGGTAGGATGGAGGAGTGGGTGGCATATAAAAATATGTTCGAGTCCCTGGTCGTAGCACGACAGGATTTGTCGAAGGCCCAGAAGATGGCCTACCTCCTCTCCACTCTTGAGGGTGAAGCGCGGTCGCTCATCCAGCACCTCCGGGTGGAGGACGACCAGTACGACACGGCTTGGGAGTTATTGAACTCCCGCTACCAAAACTTACGTTTGTTAGCGGATGCGCACGCCGCACAGTTGATGGCCCTGCCCAAGGTGGCCAACAGGGCACAGTTGCGCCTGCAGTTGCTCACGCCCGTTACAGTGTCCTGTAACGCGCTCCGCACACTGGGGCTGCCGGTGGACCAATGGTCCTTTTTGCTGGTGCACATTGTATTGGGCAAATTACCCAATGACATCCGCTCGCGATTTGATCGCGAGAATGCGGAACGGGATAGCACCACCCTACCAACATTCACTGACTTGGTGAAGTTTTTGGAGTTTGAGGCACGGGCGGCTGAGAATACCATGACGGACTCAGCGCCATCCAGAGCGCCTGAACGCAGGCCCTTGGAACCCTCATGGCGAGGGAAGCCCCAACAGGGAAGACAACCGCCACCGCGTGGAGCTGGTGCGCGGGTTGCACACACGGCAGCAGTCGCGAGGGACGCGGACTGCCTGCAATGAGGTCGGATGGGCCACAGCCTGCTGCAATGCAGGGACTGGCAGAGACTGCCAGTACAAGATAGGCGCCGCATGGCAAAGCGGCATGAACTTTGCTTTTATTGTTTGGGCGGTCACTATGCACGTGACTGTCCCAGTGCCATACCATGCAGTGCATGCCGTGGGCTGCACCACGTGATGCTCTGCATGAACCGGAACGGGGATGGCACCCGGATGTTGAGGCAGGGGTCCCCTATGGGCGGGGGCGCTCCTGCGCGAAGCCCTCCACCTTTGGAAGAAGGACGCGGCTTCGCTCGTCGCACCCCCCCTCGGGAGGGGTCGCGTACCTGCGCGGGTCTTGGCGGACCGGGACCACGCGCCTCAAGGTCATGGCCAGTATGTGGCTGGCCAGGCCCCGGATAAGGCCCCCATGGGCGGGGGCCCTAGATCGGACGTGAGAGTGGGGACACCCCCCTCCACGCGGGTTACCACTACCCAACACATGCAGCCGCAGCGGTTTTCTCCGCCGCTGCACGAGTACCCACGGCTGGAGTACCACCCGCCGTACTATAGGTATGGCCGGGCCGCGGGTTATGCCCCCCTCAGATGGGGATGTGCACTCGCCCGCCATATTATCCGGGTCAGTGGCGCGCCCCTGGTTTGGAGAGAGTGGGGAGCCCGTAACTAGCTTGCTCCCTTGCTGGGACAGAGCCGCGGACGGTTCTGCTCCCTACCGCGGTGGTCCGCGTATGGGGTCGTAGGGGGGAAGCCATTAATTTGAGAGCTCTGTTGGACTCAGGGGCTCAAAAGCAGTTTGGTTACCACTCGAGTGGCACGCCAGTTAGGTTTAGTCGTGGAAGACTCGCCTGTGCCACTTCTTGGAGTTGGTGGCATACAGGTGAAGTGTCTGACGGGCCAGACACTTGTCACCTTTTCTTCGCTGAAGTCCTCCACAATGAGGATCACGACCTCGGCTATGGTAATGGATACCATTGCGGGTTGGCAGCCCTCGACAGACATACCGCCGGGTGTGTTGTCTTTGGTTTCGGGTCTGGATTTGGCCGACCCCTTTGTTTTTCATCCCGGCCCAGTG
Source organism: Ephestia elutella (assembly GCA_018467065.1). NCBI lineage: Eukaryota > Metazoa > Arthropoda > Insecta > Lepidoptera > Pyralidae > Ephestia > Ephestia elutella. The sequence continues at coordinate 1,502,215 of CM031582.1, forward strand.
GACTTGCTCCTGGGCTCGGACGTATTGGGTTGGATTTTGTTGGGTACCCAGAGAGCTCTGGGTTCGTCTTCACTGATGGCAGTGTCTACTATCTTTGGTTTCGCCCTGATGGGCCCTGTGTTTGATAATAGCACCGTGGAGGAGCCACCGGTCGTCGCATCAGCGTCCTTGGCCAAGACCATGCAAAGGTTTTGGGAGGTGGAGGAGCCACCTATGAGTTCCAGGATGGATCCGGAACACGCTGAGTGCGAAGCCTTCTTTCGATCAACCACGGAGAGGTTGCCCTCCGGTCGGTTTGTAACTAGGTTACCCTTTGTTGCCTCTCGTCCTAGCCTAGGGCAAAGTAGGGCGCTTGCGGAGAAACGACTGCTGTCCCTGGAGCGACGTATGCAGCGTGACCACGTACTTCGCGATAAATATATTGAATTTATGCGCGAGTACGAGGATTTGGGTCACATGTCTCCGGCTCGAGTTGATTGGAGCTCAACTGAGCATTATTTTTTGCCCCACCACGCGGTGGTGAAAGGCCTCAACGCGCAAGTTGCGGACTGTCTTTGATGGGTCCGCACCCACTTCGAACGGAGTTTCGTTGAATCTATGTTTGCATTCAGGTCCCAAATTGCATAGGGACATAATTGACATCATCTTGAACTTTAGAAGACATCAAGTGGTTTTTGGCGCGGACATCCGGATGATGTTCCGCCAGACAATCATACATCCTGAGGACAGGCGATTCCAGTTGATACTCTGGCGTGAGCGCCCTGAGGATCCTGTGACGGTGTATGAACTCAATACAAACACGTATGGTTTGAAATCTAGTCCCTATATCGCCATCAGATCATTGCTTGAATTGGCAGAGCGGGAACGGATCCGCTTTCCCCGTGGGGCTTCCGTGCTGTCACGTGACTTGTATGTCGATGACGTGTGCACCGGAGCCCAAAGTATTGAGGAGGCCCTCCTACTGCGGGATGAATTGATTGAAATATTGAAAACGGGTGGCTACGAGCTACGTAAGTGGTTGTCCAATGAGCCTAGAGTTCTAGAAGGGATCCCGGAGGATCACCAACAGAACCCTCACCTGTTTGAGGATGTAGATGATCCCAACAGGATAGCGGTGCTGGGCATGCAGTACCAGCCGCTAACCGATATTTTTACATTCCAAGTGGACTTGGAAATACCAAAGGTCTGGACTAAGAGAACGGTGTTGTCAGTAATAGCTCGTATGTTTGATCCAAGCGGTTGGATCAGTCCAGTAATATTCTCTGCGAAGTGTCTTCTTCAGAGACTTTGGACTTTGGGCGTCTCGTGGGACGAGCCGCTGTTTGGTCCTCCATTGGATGATTGGCTCGAGTTGTTTTCATCAATTAAGGAAGTCAATCGGATTGCCTTGCCTCGTCGAATATTGCCCCCGGGAAATATCGAGCCAGCCTGCATGGCTTTTGTGACGCGTCGGAGCGAGGCTACGCCGCGTCAGTCTATATGCGGACAGTTGACGCCGATGGCCGGGTCAATGTCTCGCTTTTGTTAGGGAAGAGCAAGGTCGCCCCCATCAGGACTAGGCTGACTATTCCCAAGCTTGAGTTGAGTGGAGCTCACCTTCTCTCTAAATTGTTGCATCACGTTGCCAGTGAGCTGGCGGCCACGGTCGAGATACGAGACATCTTCGCCTGGTCGGATAGCCAGGTCGCGCTTGCATGGTTGCGCGCGGCCCCACATACCTTGGAGGTTTTTGTTGGAAACAGGGTTTCCCAAATTCAAAATATTGGAATTGATATAACATGGAGACATGTGCCGGGAGAGCTTAACCCAGCGGACTGTGCTTCCCGAGGTTGTACGGCACCAGAATTGGTGTCACACCCGCTCTGGTGGGGTCCAGAGTGGCTGATGGGATCAGAAACATCTTGGCCTGTCTGTCAGACAGATGTTACTTCTTTGAGTTTGACTGGGCTTCGTGTACATGCTGTAGTCGCTGAGACGACGTCGGAGCCGGATTGGCTACTTGCTCGGTATAGCAGTTTGGATAAGCTTCTGGGTGTTACCAGTTGGATTAAGCGTTTCATACATAATTGTAGAAACCCACAGGCAAAGCGGTTGGAGCCGATTGCAGGTGCAGAAGAGCGCCGGAGCGCATTGTTGCATTGGGTCCGTGTCGTGCAGACCGGACGGTTTGAGTCAGAGCTTCATATTTTGCGCGACGCACGCGCTAAGTTGAAGGGCGCGGTCGCTCGTTTGAACCCGTACATCGACTCGGATGGGCTTCTTCGGGTTGGAGGCAGGCTCCGGAAGGCGGATCTTCCATATGAGACTCGCCATCCTCTGTTGTTGCCCAAGGGCGGACCCTTGGTGCAGCTTTTGGTGTCTGATCGACACATTCGTAACGCCCATGCTGGGTGCAATGCTTTGCTGGCTATTTTGCAACGCGAATTTTGGATTTTGTCTGCCCGAAGAGCAATCCGTAGTGTTCTGTTTCGATGTATTGCATGTTATAGGTTGAAGGCATCCACGATGCAACCACAGATGGGTGATTTGCCCGCTGATCGAATCCGACCGTCGAGGCCGTTTGACGGCGTTGGAACCGATTTTGCCGGCCCCTTTTCGATCAAGGCTTCTCCCTTTCGTAATGCCCGTATTGTGAAGGGCTATTTGTGTGTATTTGTTTGTTTGGCCACCAAGGCTGTCCATTTGGAGGTGGTGTCGGCTCTGACTACGGAGGCCTTCGTCGCCGCGTTGGATCGCTTTGTTTCGCGTCGAGGTCTACCTTCCCTTATTAGGTCTGATAATGGCACAAACTATAAGGGAACTGTAAATTATCTTAAGGATGTTTCTGTGTTTATTGATAAAAATTGTACTAGTTTAAGTCAAATTGCTGCCCAAAGGGGAATGACCTGGAAGTTTAGTCCCCCAAGTTGCCCCCATTGGGGAGGGATTTTTGAAGCGGCAGTGAAATCCGCAAAGACCCACCTCCGCCGCATTATCGGAGAAACGGCTCTAACTTTTGAAGAGCTGGCCACAGTGTTTTGTAAAGTTGAGGCGGTCCTCAACTCTCGTCCTCTCTGTCCACTATCTCCAGATCCAAATGACTTGGAAGCTCTCACCCCTGGTCATTTTTTGGTGGGAGGGCCTTTGAATGCCCTGCCCGAATACCCGTGGAAGGACGAACGCGTATATCGGTTGTCGCGTTTTCAAATGTTGCAGCAAATGAGCCAGGACTTTTGGCGTCGCTGGTCGCTTGAATATTTGCATTTGCTGCAGCAAAGAGTGAAGTGGACAGACAGGACTGAGCCTCCCAGGGAGGGTGATTTAGTATTGTTAAAAGAGGCAAATTTGCCCTCATTGCTTTGGCGACGAGCTCGCATATTACGTTTGATTCTTGGCGGAGATGGCACTCCGCGTGTGGCTGAGGTGTTGGTCGACGGTTCGATTTTAAGGAGAGGTGTGACCTCTCTCGCCCGCCTTCCCGTAGAGTAAGCTAGCGGTCTGCTTCTCAGACCGGGACGGGGGGATGTTTGTAATATAATTGCTTGAAGCGAAACGCGGGTGTTTCGCATTGCTGCCGCTACGCGCAGTCGGCGCTCACGTAGCCCACCCGGTCGGGCCCGCGGTCCGCCATTTTGAAACAGGTTTGTGAACCGGCTTTTGCGCCGACGGTTCGAGCCGTCGCGTCAGTCAGTCGTCCATTGTTATTAGGACAGTATCGGTTTGGATAGCGCGCGGGGAGGCCGCGCCGTATGAAATACCTGGTGCTAGGCGCCATTTTGTCTGAGGCCACATTGGCATAACGGATTATCCATTGTGATGTGTAATTATTAATTAGTTTGGATTGTAATGTTGGATTTCCCTTTCGTTAAATAACTATTGAACGTTTGTGTTTGTGAAAAAACCTGTTATTGTGACTTTTTCTTGTGAGATGTGAAACGTGGCTGGCTGTTCACATCCAGCTGTTCCCGAGTGAACCTTCGGGAAGAAACCTACGTATTTATTCTGGGGAATGAGATCTCGGGGTAGGTTGGGTGCTTAGGGATCGCCCCCCTTCCGAAGACACTCGAAGTTGGATTCGAAGATTAAGAAGATTCAGTTTGGTAAGTGGTTTGTAATTGTAGTTATTAAGTTAGGTTAGTATATAGGGCTCTGTAGCTCCCGTTATAAGCTATGGTGGTAGCAGTCTGCGTATAGGTTAAGTTAGGTTCTAGTCGGACAAACGTAGTGCCGGGTCGAGGTTTTTACCGGTATTTTTTGTTTACCCGGTAAATTTTTCGGTACCGAACCCTCCCGCCATTTCGTTTGCCCGGATTCTCTGCGCACACAATATATATATTTTTTTTAAGGTCAAAGCAGTTAGCATATCTATAATTTTACGACCATACGTTTGCCAACTATTAGGATATCTACCTTGATGCGTCATTATTACGCAAAAATAGTTCCTTGAATGTTAAAAAGTGTCGTTAAACTTTAAGGTGAAACTTGTCTTATGTCGATAATTGCAGTATTTTATAAAATTAGTTAGTTATCGTAAAATTAAAGTGATAAAAAATGCCCTCGCTACTGAGATTTAAAATTATTTACAGGAATATTCCGAGCACACAGTAACACATTTCAACCGAACGAAACTATTCTACGGTGTTTGCATCTCATCAACATGTCGAGAATTCCAGAACAAAAACGAAACGGACCTAGTAAAAACCCTTGAAGCATGCCTGAACAAAACTCTGTGGGATGAGTACCAGCTGAAGGCCAGAGTCACTGAGCTCATATCTTGTGACAAATATGAAGATACTAGACAAATAAATGAAGCAGACATAGTGGTGGCAGTCATTTTGATGCTAATAGTCATACTCAATCTTATCGGAAGCCTATACGGATTCTATTGTATCTCAAGAAATAACAAAGGTAAAATATTTAAAACATATTATAGCTTCAAAAACGGCGTAAAAATATTTATTCAACGCAAGCGTGACACTCCTGGTTGCGTCTATAGGCTGGGGTGATTGCTTTCCATCAAGCGTTGGGCTGTTTGACTATTTAGTCATTTAAATAAAAACTATGATATACTTTATTGACCCTACACCTTTGATTGATGTCATATTGCCACTGCCCTTCTAAATCAGATTTTACAATAATTATGAAATATATGCTAAATAGGTACTTAAGTACTTATATTATGTGACCATAAACAACTTTTAAAAGTTGTTTGTCTTGAATCATTTGTTAAGAAATCTATTTAATATTCGCCCTTATGTTATTTTCTAATGACAAATTTCTAGTATTTATTTATTGTGCAATAGATATTTGATGCATTAATTGATGTCTCTGTCTGAATATAAAAAAAATAACAATGTGGTCTCTACTGATGCGAATTAATCAATCAGTCAAAGAGTTTTATCATACATGTATAGATTGTTATTAAAAGCAATCAATTAGCATTGTCATTAGCATGGAAATGTATAGACAACTTCCTTACTCTGAATATGTCCAGGATATGTTAGTATTGTAAAAATATCTTGCCCATCCTAACGTTGATAGGTAACTTCTATCAACGACCCAAAATGAAAATTTGCCTTCAACGCTGCTCAACACATGAAAATACTTTGGAGGAGTCGATCTCTTGCGATTTTTAGTTAAATATCTAAATAGCAAATAAATTGTAATAAAGAAAAAAAAAAGTTAAATATCTAATATCATGTCAATAGGACCTTCGAATCTCATTTTAAATTTTGTAATTCATTTTCAGATAGCAATTGGCTGCTTTGTTTCTCCGTGACGCACAATTGGGAGAAATTGGTGAAACCACCAAACCCGGATCCTGAGGTGTCCAGGTTTAGGGCACTCAGTGGCATGAGGTAAATATCTGAACTTCTGTTGCCTTAATAATTCAGTGATACTTGTAGACCAAATTTCATCAAAACCCGGCTAGGCCGAAGGTATGATTAATTGACAATATTTAAACTTATCCAACCATCGAATTTATAAACTAAATTCTCGATTCCAGGACTTTAACGATGATGCTAGTTATACTAGGCCACGCTTTCCTTCCATCTGCAGTCTCTGCTGTCAACGAATTTGAGTTTGAGCAGGTAAACGTCTTCTTAATCTTATATCTACTTACTATAAATACTAGTCCCATTGCTGGGCAAAGCTCTCTCTTATTTATATATAAACTGTTCAAATCGCATAAATGCAACATATATAAGTCTCCCTTTATCTACCTTTCGTCTTTTCTTTTTAATTTATTTTTATCAGTCGTTTTAATTGATGACTTCTGATTATCTCAGCTTTAATCCCTTTCTACATCCATGGTTTGGAAACTGATGGGAAATAAAATTTTAAGGTACATATCTCATTAACCACTAATCATAATTATTACACTTCCAGCTGTACGATAACCTAGGCTACCAGATCTTCTTCAACGGGACCCTGATCGTGCAGACATTCTTCGTGATGTCCGGCTTCCTCCTGATGGTGAAGATATTGTCTTACTCGGAGCAGCATCAGATCTCGTGGAAGATGGTACCGAAAGGAATCGTCTCCAGGTGGCTGAGGTTAGTGATATTTTGCCACGGATAAGATATGCGTTAGTAAAATAAAGATTGACTGAGATATTAGATACCTATGCTGTACAATAGGAAATGCAATGCAATCAATCGATGAGATTGCGGACAGTCCATATTAGAAGCATCTTACCAGCGACCTTGTATTAAGAGAGTGATGTGATGAGTGCAGAGGAAGCAATCTGTTAGTATCGTAGCAAATGGAAATCCATAGTGCCTGCCTACCCAGACGGGAAACAGTGATAATGTGATATGTATATGTAAATTAAAGATAATATTTGGAATAGGTGTAATGGTTGAGAAATTTTGTGATATAACTAGGAGCTTTATGATAAATTTATTACAGACTTACGCCATCGTACGCAGTGATACTTGCATTCACAGCTACTTGGATGCGTTTTGGTGGACGAGGACCTTTATGGGCAGTAAGTGTTTTTTCGTGTCTTGTCTTAACAAGTTTAACATCTTTAGAAAAGATATTGCAGCAAAAATTAACAGCAACATTTTTGCTATTAAAGATTATCTTCAGCTATAAATAAAGTAAATTCTTTACGAGATTATCCAGTTCATAAAATAATAAGATTACTTAGTAAGTGACAATGTACATATGTAGTTCATATAATTAACAAGTGTTATGTATATTATTTTCATTTTCTTGCAGAGAATTGCAGAAATAGAAGTAAATGACTGCCGTCGTCATTGGTTTTACAACTTGCTATATCTCAACAACTACATCGACAACTCGCACTGCATGACGCATACCTGGTACGTGACATTATGGGTCAAAATAGGGACCCATTGTTACATCCTTTTAAATTATAACTTTACCTGCACTGTGTGTCTATCACAAACGTAAAAAAAAAACATGTGTTTTGAACTATCTGATCAGACTGTTTGAGTAAGTACGAAACTCTACGTGTGCAGTTTGACTCGCACTATACTTAGTCACAACAGAATCCTGAGCGCGTTGGCAGACCGGTGGGACACGCTGATGCTGGCTCGCTGGATAAGGATGCACACACTCATATCTTAGACTGCTTGCATCCTTAGGCAGCTGCTATAATCTTTTATTTTATTTTTGTGTATGTTACTAACACTAGTTTATAAGATCAAATTGTTACTAACATTTTATATAGACTCAAGTTTGAAATAAAATCGATTTATTATTTATTATTAGCCCTGAGCCCCTGACTGACTTCTCTATCATCGCACGGGCAAAATTCTTCTACTAATCCTATCTCGCTATTGACCTCAGCCGCATTGTTTCATCTAGGGGAAAAGATTGGTACACTGCGTTTTAGGTATACGGAAAGCAAACTATTTGAATGTTTTCTTCTTATCGAGTGTGTTATACTAACAGTTGTCAGATTTTAGTCAAGTCGCCTCAAGGCATCTGACATGACTTTTACGACTACCGCCATCTAGTGGCAGTAGCCGTATACACACTAGTAAACTAAACAGTCAGCCAATGTGCAGGTTTTCTCACGATGTTTTCCTTCACCGGAAGCAGGTGGTGGTCTATGAGAAATCTACCATACATGAGTCAGATTGGTCTACAATCTCATGTGACACGGGTAGGATTTGAACCCGGGTCCTATCTGACCTCAGGCGTGTGTCATTATCACTTGGCCACCACCGCTTCGAATGTCTATTTCAATGTATATTTCTATATCTTCAACAGGTACCTGGCTTGCGACATGCAGCTCCACGTCCTCGGCCTCATCATCCTGGGCGTCTTCACCAGCGGCCGGGCGAGGAAGATCGCGCTTGGCTGTCTCTTCACCGTCGGGATGTTGACGCCGATGGTCCACACGTACTTCCAGGACCTTGACGCTGTTCTCCTCGTTTCTCCAACGTTAGTTTCCACTGGAATCTTAGTAAAAATATGAATGTGAAAGTTTGTAAGGTTTGTTTGTGAGGTTTTCTATATAAGAAATAATTGGTTATGTGCGTGTCGGGCCACGCGCAATGTAGGGTTCCGTTCCGAAGGTATCTATCCTGTAAAAATGCGGACACATGAACCTATATTTACTTCCAGTTTTATTATAGCTAAGTAACATCATAAGAATAAAAATATTGTTCCAACGAATATTTTTCATACTAAAATCAATTTTGTAAGTTTATTGTCTATTACTCTTTAACGTGTAAAGTCTACATAACCGTGATAATTTTCCTTTTTAATTCATTATATTTGCTAGTTATTATAATTCTTTTAACCACCCTCCACCATTTTTCTGTTCGAGGGGGGACACTTGACTCTAACAAAATTTAGCACTTTAAAGTTAAATATTTCGCAAACGGGTTCCTAAAACAAAATATGGTCTTTACATCCTCAAATAAATAATATTTTTAAAAGACCTATCAAATGATACCCCACACGATGGTATAATCGAAAAAAAAAACATTCCCACTGTAGGTGTAGGGGAGGCCTAAAAAAATTTTTTTTCGTAATTTTTTTCTACAATTAATTCCGCGTAACAAATATTTATATCTAGACTAAATTACAGTTTTCTAGTACTAGTAGCCTCGTAGAGATAAACTGCTGATGAATGACGGACAGACATGACGAAACTATAAGGATTAATTGTTTACTTCGGAACCCTAAAACGAAGCAAGCTAGAGAGGGAAAATTGACAAATTCTGATAAAACACTGGTTGTAGTTAGAATATAGGGACCAATCCCAACTACCTACATTATAAATGCGAAAGTGAGTTTGTTTGTTTGTTACCTCTTCACGCTTTGTCTACTGAACCAATCTTCCTGAAATTTTGCATACTTTCGAAAAAGCACTGTTCCCGTGTAAAATTCACGCGGGCGAAGCCCCGGACATAAACTAGTAATACTATAAATTCAAAAGCTTTGCAATTTATTCAATCACGCAAAATCTACTGAACGAATTTTGATGAAATTTGGTATAAGGATAAAAAATTGGGGAATAGCACATATAGTACTTTTCACTCCGAAAATCACACGGAGCAAAACCCCGAGGCGCGGTAAGTTATACATGAGGTAAAAACAGAAAAAGTATTGAAAAAATAGTAATAAAGAATTGGTCCACAGGATCATGACGACATTCTTCGTGACGGACCCCACGTTCAACAACGTGTACAAGCGCGGCCACACCAACATCGTCAACTTCGCGCTTGGCCTCATTGCCGGCTGGATCGTCCACGGCTGGAGGAAGAAGCAGACTGATGAGGCCAACTTTAAGGTAGACTCCCTAAGAGGTAGAATGTTCAAAATTTCTCCAAAGAATCTCTTTGAAAAATTTCAAGTTTCTACGTTCAGCGGTTTCGTCTCTTCGTTGATGTTCCAATCAGTCAGTCAGTGCCTAATATTGGGAACATAGATGGCAATATAACATAAACTTTTTAACTTTTAAACAGTAAAAGTAAAAGTATGATTTTATTATGGTTATGGGACATGATATACAGGGTTACTGGTAATTAGATGCGAATCTCTTAAGGGGTTGTAGGTAGTGTTATTTGGATTGGTTTAAACCTATAATGGGTTATCCAAAAGTTTACCGTTTTCGAGATATTTGATATTTTAATGTTTTTTCCAATTAACCCTAGAGTGGGCGCGCTATGAGCATTTTGCCGCCCGCGCTAAAAAAACGTTAATAATTCGAAAAACAATTGCCCGTTAAGCTTGCGCTTTTTAGTAGCTGCCCCTATTCTCGTTCGCAACACGTACCGAAAGGTAGGGCCCCATCAGTGCAAAGGGGACCTCTTGAGGAGAAGGTTTTTACCACCAGGTGTCGCCAGGCGGCAAATTGCTCACCGCGCGCCCACTCACATAGGTAAAAATTATGTAATTTTTATTTGCAAAGTTGAAATTTACGTAATATATTATGGTTATTATTAATATATTATGGTGCATTTTTGTAAAAACTAAAAAAAACCTATAATTTCAGTAGTAATCAAGTGATAGTAACAAAATGGACGCTCAAATTGTGTCTTGGCTAGAGGAAATGTCTGATTTTGAAGATCACTTTCTGACACATTCTCGTCTACAAACTGTGAACTGGCACAGTATGTAGACGAGAATGGGTCAGAAATTGATCGATCTAGTCATCATAGTGCGCAAAATATGGACACAGTACAGTCAGCAGATGACCATTCTGACAAGGAAGAATCTTCCCTCTTTGTGCCCTCTGAAGTACCACCTATTCGACGCCAACGAACATCTACTTCAGAAAGAAGCTGTAGCCATTCACCAGCTACCATACGAATAATATGTCATCTGTCTCGAGCTCGTCGTCGCAAACATCTCCAACATGGATGTCCATGTCCAGTGATGATGATGAACCATTAGACCATGCCGTGCAATATATAATCAAGCAACATTATGACCATAAGAGCTTCTATGAATACAGTAAATATTCCTTTGATGATTCCAAATTGCTCCTTTATAATAGTAGAACAAGCATCACCTTCACGGAAGGAAGGCAAATGCGGTATATGCTTAAGTTAGAAAAATAAGCGCATGAAAAAAGGGTGTTCAAGATGACCTAAGTTACTGTGCAGTGAACATTGCACATACCTTTGTGAAGACTGTTTGGATAAAGCATATCCTGTAGATTTAGAAAACATATTTATTTTTTTATTTTTTTCTATCTTTTTCAGTATTGTAGAGTATTATATGGGAGAAGTTAAAAAAGTTAATTCAAATATCACGATTACTAAAATCTTTTGTAAACCAAAGTTCTTAAAAAAGAGTTCAATAAATATGTTGATTTATCGTTACTTATTGGGGTAATACTTGAATCCTGAGAAAATAAATTAATTCAATTGCAGTATTCCTACTTAAAATTGTCTAAGAAAAAGAGCGGCAAAATGCTCCCCATGCGCCCACTTACGTTTCTCGGAAAGACGCGCCCACTGTAGGGTTAAGTTTCAATCTTTTTTTAAGAAAAAAGTATTCGTCAGAATCAGTTTATTTTTACAGTTTATAAAGGGTGATAATGGAGCACTTATTATCAATCATAACATCGTAGAAATTCTTAACCAGTTCGGAACAGGAGTACAAAACATAACGAAAATGTGTGTTTTTTGCAACAAATGCTTTTTAAAAGCAAATTTTCTTAAAATAATCACTAGTGTTTAATTGTGCAGATTATTAGAAAAACATCAACATTTTATCAGCTTTCTAACGTGGTATAAAAAACTTAACTTAATTGGACATTTTTGTTATTTACGATTTTTCTACCAATGCATTGGTAGGAAAATTGTAAATAACAAAGAGAGAATGTGCTATCATGTCAAAATACTAATGAAAAAAAAAATCGCATTTTTTTGATGAAATAATACAAAGGACACCTTAATTAATGATCTTCTGTCATTATGATGTCTATCATCGACAAGAAAATGTATCGCACAAGGAGGACCGATATGGCAAGCTCATAATTTTTATTCTCAAAACAGTCCACCCGGTTTGATTTTTATCGTGAATTTCTGAGATAATACAATTTCATTGAGTTGTTTATACCTCGTTAGAAAGCTGATAAAATGTAGATGTTTTTTTAATAATCTGCAATCTCTGGTCAAGAATTTCTATGATGTTATGTTTGATAATAAGTGCTCCATTAGCACCCTTAATTAACTGTGAAAATAAACTGATTTTGACAAATACTTTTTTCTTAAAAAAAGATTGAAACTTAATTGGAAAAAAACATTAAAATATCAAATATCGCGAAAACGGTAAACTTTTGGATAACCCATTATAGGTTTAAATCAATCCAAATAACACTACCGACAACCCCCTGAGAGATTCGCATCTAATTACCAATAACCCTGTATATTGAATAGCATGCTAAAATAGGGGTAGAACGACATACAAAGGATATTGGTTTTCTTGATAATGGAGAATTCCATTTCATGTATTAATCTGCTTCGTGATTAACCATCAGTCAGCTGGTAAAAATTTTGTACCAAATATTACAGGCAGATCGACTATTAGTCACCGAATACCGGCTAACAATTTCTTTGAAGGTACCAGAAGAAATAAATAATTATATTTTCCAGAAATACCGCTACGGCATGTGGCTGATCTGGCCCGCCATGTTAACCATCGTGGATATCGGCGCAGTGTTCTACATGGACCAGCCTCCGCCCCCCCTGCTGGTGCGGGCTGTCTACTCTAGTCTGGTCAAAGCCAGCTTCGGCATGTGCACGGTGCTGATCATCATGGGCTCAGTGCTTAGAGTTGAAGGTCAGAAGATTTACAATTATTTATACAGCTAGAGACAACTCACATAGCCTATGTTACTCGGAGGAATGCAAGGAATCCATAAATACTTCTCACATCAAAATCTGTTAAGCCGTTCAGGACTTATGGTGGAATACAGAAACTTATATACATACAATAACCCAGAAAACATAACAATCCTTTTTTGGTCAGTCAAAAGATTGCTTAAATGATATTATTATATTCGGGGCCTGCTGGAGGGAGCTGTCTATTCGAGATCTCTTTCTCAATCAGAAATCACGAAGTCATATAGAAACATAGAGAGAGGAATACCTACAAAGAGAAGGATATAACACCTTAAATGACCTCAATGGTGCGATGACGCACAATGGCGATCTATGATGTAGATTCAAAAAGATAAATGGATAGACAGAGACAAGAAGACCTAAAAAGAGAAAGGTGGATTGTGTTTTACATAGACCGAAATAACTATGAACTAAGAACTTGCACTACCCGCTACCCGTTACTGTTTCTACATCACACAGTTGATTGTCTAGTAGAAAAATCCCTAGGTGATTAGTTTTTTTTTTGTAAAAAAGATTAATAAAAAAAAATGGTCTTTGCAGATTTATACCGAGGAATCCTGGAGTGGCGGGGCTGGACGGCCCTGGCGCGGCTGTCGTACTGCGCATACCTCATCCACGTCATGATCATCAGGATCCTGGGCGGCAAGAGGACCACGCTCTCGCATGTGTCCTTCTTGCAAATCGTAAGTTCTTTTTTGTTATGCCTTGGCGCTGAAGATTGTGAAATCATATACAACAATTTTCTTTTTCGAACAATCCCTTTATTATAAGTTGCATTAAGTCCGCCTATTGTGCCATTACTATTGCATTTGCACAATAAAGGTTAAATAATTAAAACAAAACCACTACTCTTACAATATTAAGGAAATAGTGGTCAATCATTTCACATACTTAGTGATTGCTTAATAAAATTAATTAGAGAGCAAGTTTCGTCACGATATTGGTCTATTGCCCCAAATAATACAAAAATAATTTTAAACTATGACGTCAATTGATCTTGCAAATCAGCTTATCAGGTAATCAATCCACTTTTAGTCGTACTCCTCATGAGTGGGGTCGTGGTCATTATGTCGAATGAAACACACAACGACTATCTTGGCAATGTTAATGGAGTGGTCTGCCATTGCTTTCTCCATTTCACACACTGGCTGATAATCATCAACTAGAGTGCAGGTTCCTCACGTTGTTTTCCTTCAGCGGAAGTGGTGGTCGATGAAAACTACCATACTGAGTCAGATTGGTCTTCAAACTCATGTAGCACGGGCAGGATTCGAACCTGGGACCTAAGCAGTCACAGGCAGGCGTCCAACCACTCGGCCACCACCGCTTCTAAACAACATAGACCACAAATAGCTGTGGGTGTTAAATTGAAAACCAGCATAAATTAAACAAAGTTAATCGCATTTGCTTAGGTAAGCTTTTTTTTACAGAACATGGAAGTATACGGCGTGATTGGCCTAGCGTTGCTCGCAGCAGTGCCTTTCTGGCTGATGGTGGAGTCACCGTTGTCACAAATAGTGAACAGATTTCTGGCAGGGAAGGAGACACCTACAAAGACTGATGTCAATATTAACGAGAAGTCGGATAAGAAAAAGAGATTGTGTGATAAGTAGTGGCTGGAATTTCATCTTGTTGTTGTTGAAAATAATAAGTTAATTAACTGAACCCTTATAAGGATTATGCCTTAGGCGGCGCGGCGGTTCCACTTGTGCTAAGAGAACAATCTCTTGTAAACTCCATTTATTCTTACCAGTCCTATCATGTAAACAATCTTACCATGTCTTTTTTTGATTTTACAACAATATAAATTAAAATAGACTTTTTAGGAAATTACTTTCGTGGTTGATAAATGTTTTACTTTAGAATAAACAGGTTTGAACTAATATTTGATTTATTTTCAACAAAATTCAATAAAAAGTACTGTGAAGATTGTTTATATGATAGGACTGGTAAGAATAAATGGAGTTTACATCCCTTACGACTGAGGGTCGTCGACATTATGGAGAATGAAGAGCACGCAACGACCTTCTCGGCAATGTTAATGGAGTAACCATTGCCTTCTCCATATCTCACACCAGCTGATAAATTGTTGCTTATGTTATGTAAATAAATTATTAAATTGTAAGTTATTTTACTTGATTCGGTTTGTTAAAGCGTGTTTTGTAACTTTTTGTTTGATTACATACTTTTATTAAGTAACAAATATATGTACTAATATAATAAACATATACCTAATTAATTGAAATATGTATTTAGTCATCAAATTTTATTTGTAATAAAACTTATTGTAAGTAAATCCTCGATAAGATGTTTTATATATAAATAAGATATTTTTAAGAGAATAAAAGGAATGGTTTTATAAAAAAAAAAACATTTATTTCCAGTTATTTCAGTCCATATCATTAACAATTAACAACTGCTTTGTAGATAGGTACTGATTATTTTTCTCGACTTTTCTTGATTCCCTGTAACCTACTTATATATATTTTACACATGTCTAGATATTAGTGGCAACCAATAAATCAACTTAATAAAACAAGTATCACAATATCGACCAGTTAGTTCAGTTAATTACACTTATTCTAGATCTACAGTTAAGAGTACATTTCTACATGAAAGTCATAACATTTCTATTCACACACACGATAAATTTACTTCCAAGTATACCTATAATGAGAATTAAAACGAATTTGAGCTAACTTTAAAGCTGTAAAATATCTCCAATGATGATTAAAAACATTTCTCAGATCAAATTCAGATTTTAAACTTCATTTCGCCTTCTAATATGAGCCAGTAAGTCCATAGGCTTTAGAACGGGTAGAACCGGTAGTGAAGGTCTTGGGGTGGGAGTAGGGGCGGGGGTTGGTCTCTCAGGGGAGGTCAGAGCCTTCCACAGCTCTATGGCGGGGAGCTCGATGAGCAGGCAGACCGGGATGGCGATCAGGTATGACAGAACCGACACGGTTATCAGGAGGGAGATCTGAAATGGAAATATATGTTGTAAAATGGACCCACTGTTTTCATTTTCCTTTATTGCTTTTAAAGATTACTCGATAAATAAGCAGTATTTTTTACACGACTGACCAAAAAGGGGTGTTATGTTTTCAGGGTTCATGTATGTATGTAAGTATGTATGTAAGTTTCTTTATTCCACCATAAGTCCTGAACGGCTTAACAGATTTCGATGTAAGAGGTATTTTTAGATTCCTTGCATTTCTACGAGTGACATAGGCTATGTGAGTTGTCAGCCGTGTTTTTTATTTTTTAATTATTATCTTGTTAAGAGAAATCTTTGGGCGCGTTGTAATGTTAGTAGATTGTAGCTTTGAGCTTTTAAATTAGACGTGAAAAAATGCCTGTGAAAGTCTACTTAATAATAAAAGATGAACACCTTATTTTATGGGTATCGAATTCACCCTCGCCTCACACTCGCTATGTAACACTGGCTTAGGTGAAGTCGGCTGTAGTCGTCGAAGGACTCGCTAGCAACTTAAAGTAAAATCATTCTCAATGTAATTTTTCATCTGGTACACAGACTGAGTCCCACTATACCACCGGCTATCCCCTAGTGGTACGCAGGACTTTTAAAATTAAACGGAACCTTCAAGGTTCACCTTGTTATCTTTGGTGGTATCTTTAGAATATACAACATTCATATATACTTTACGTCTTACCCATAGAAAAAAAAATCATTCCAAAAATCCTTATGGTCTTACCATAGAGTAAATAGAGATGTGTCCAAGCTGCGTATTGCCCGCCAATGTCAGTCGCAGGATCATGAAGTGTATGATGAAGACGGAGTACGACAGCCGCCCCAGCGTGTGGAACCCGCGCCACTCGAACATACTGCGTAGACCCGCTGCAAGTAAACAGAATCATAATAAGGTAGGCAACGTTAGATGGATAAATCATTTATTTGCATATACAGAAACATATCACAATAAAACATAGTAGACATAAAATTAGGTTTGTTAAAATTGCCGTCCATGAGCCACACCAGTTTCAAATGTCACAATTTCACAAAGCATCAGGATTTGCATCTAGTTTTATTCGAAAAGTCCTAATTACTGACGGGCGCCTAAACGATTCGTCCACGTATTTTTCTTCTTGATGTTTCCCTGTAACTGTAACATCTTTTGTTTCTTGAATCTTCCATAAGGCTAGGACTGTAAAACTATCTTTTGCTTCTTAAATCTTGTATAACGCTAGGAGTTTGAAAGACTATAATAAAACCACTCACACTTGCAATGGCTGAAGCAGCAACGCGCACAAAGCTAGGGTGATGGACAGATGTCCGCCCAGACAGATGTCAGAATCAGGATCGAAACAGGATCCCCCTGGCAACACCCGTACTCGCGTCAACTCGTGAACGGGTGTTGCCAGGGGGATCCTGCTTCGATCCTGATTCGAATTTTATTTTTATTTTTTGTTCTTAACCAATTTATTGTGGTTACCTGATCACAAACATAACATGTTTTATTATATTATTATTTTTTTCTTATATTTTATTTTTAGCTGTACACAATCTAGTGTATGTATAAAGTTAATAAATAGCCCCTCTGGCATATGAGGCGACCAAGACTGTTTCATGAGTTTCTTTCGGCATTTCTTCTCAGCAGTGGTCGTTCCGAAATGCTAGTAGTTTGTAGCTTTGAGACATAATATATTATGATTAAATAATTAGTTTTCGACGTGAAAAAGAGCCTTCTTTGAAGGCCAAGTTTCAATAAAAAATTTGACTTTGACTTTGACTTTGATGGAACACCAAGTAGAACCACTGAAGATACAAACACACTCACACTTGCAATGGCTGAAGCAGCACCGCGCACGGAGCTAGGGTAATGGACAGATAAACACTAAGAACCACTGGAGATACAAACACACTCACACTTGCAATGGCAGAAGCAGCCCAACAAGAACACGTTGAAGCAGACAGCAACAACAGTCCTGTCCAGCGCCGCGTACAGCGCGCCCGCGCCGCGCGCCGGCGCCGCGTCCGCCAGCCACAGCGCGCCCAGCAGATGTGAACCACTGGAGATACAAACACACTCACACTTGCAATGGCAGAAGCAGCCCAACAAGAACACGTTGAAGCAGACAGCAACAACAGTCCTGTCCAGCGCCGCGTACAGCGCGCCCGCGCCGCGCGCCGGCGCCGCGTCCGCCAGCCACAGCGCGCCCAGCAGATGTGAACCACTGGAGATACAAACACACTCACACTTGCAATGGCAGAAGCAGCCCAACAAGAACACGTTGAAGCAGACAGCAACAACAGTCCTGTCCAGCGCCGCGTAAAGCGCGCCCGCGCCGCGCGCCGGCGCCGCGTCCGCCAGCCACAGCGCGCCCAGCAGATGTGAACCACTGGAGATACAAACACACTCACACTTGCAATGGCAGAAGCAGCCCAACAAGAACACGTTGAAGCAGACAGCAACAACAGTCCTGTCCAGCGCCGCGTAAAGCGCGCCCGCGCCGCGCGCCGGCGCCGCGTCCGCCAGCCACAGCGCGCCCAGCAGATGTGAACCACTGGAGATACAAACACACTCACACTTGCAATGGCAGAAGCAGCCCAACAAGAACACGTTGAAGCAGACAGCAACAACAGTCCTGTCCAGCGCCGCGTAAAGCGCGCCCGCGCCGCGCGCCGGCGCCGCGTCCGCCAGCCACAGCGCGCCCAGCAGATGTGAACCACTGGAGATACAAACACACTCACACTTGCAATGGCAGAAGCAGCCCAACAAGAACACGTTGAAGCAGACAGCAACAACAGTCCTGTCCAGCGCCGCGTAAAGCGCGCCCGCGCCGCGCGCCGGCGCCGCGTCCGCCAGCCACAGCGCGCCCAGCAGCACGCAGCACGACGCGAGCGTGATGGACAGGTGGAACAACAGGTTGAACCACTGGAATTACGAAAAGAAAGTAAGATTTTATAAAGATATAACAATTTTCATATTATTTGTGTTGTGCCCCGCTTCGCTCCTTTAGGAATAATAATAATGACGTCGGGATGTGACGACCCCATCGCCCGCTGGATCCCCAGTGCAATCAGTCAACGCAGGGACAGCTTGTGGCGAGCTGTTGGTGAGTGGCGTCACCACGGACCCGATCTCCAGGGGGACCACACACACACACGCACTTACACACACACATACACACTGTGACACACCCCCCGCCTCTTGGGGGGCCTGGCTTGCCTTAGGGCTCGTGCAGCGTGCCGGCGACTTCGCGCGACTTCGGTCACACCGACTCGCGGCGACTTGATTGAACGTGTATAACTAAACGGCTGAGTGCAGCGTGCACGCGACTGGCGACCAGTGGTCGCGCGACTTGCAACGACCAGTCGTCACAGTCGCTTGCGATTGCACAGCGCAGTACTTAATTGATATCTATTTTATAATAATAATGGATGCAAAAGGTTTTATAGATGCAGTTCGTAGTCGCCCGGCGCTTTGGAACCAAAAACATAGAAAATACCAAGATAGATATTTTGTTGCCAAATTATAATTGTCTATACTATATGATATGCTTATTCACGAAGACAAACATTATGCCGTATGTTCAGTAATAACACCAATAGTTAACTATTGTAAATTGCTATTGATCGGTCGCAAGAAATCGCTGGTCGCTAGTCGCCCGCACGCTGCACTGTTTTTAGTAGCAGAAAGTCGCCACGAGTCGGTGCGACCGAGGTCGCGCGAAGTCGCCGGCAAGCTGCACGAGCCCTTTAGTCGGGGCTGTGAATTTTCAGTTGTATGGAGGTGGTCACATTAAATCCTACGATGGTGATTTTTATAAACTACATAGATTATGATATTACAACTGCAAATTTAAGTGTAAAAAAAAAATCACCACCGCCGTTTTTTTTTAAACGCTATTATAAGACTCATATTGTTATAACTCTCAAACAAAAAATCCTACCAGGGTGATTTTTTGTTACATGTTTCCTTACGATTAATAAAAGCTTGATTTAAAAAATCACCAATAAATAACAATCCGAAATGGATTTTTTAATGAGTTGTAATTTTTATACTTTAAAAACATCCTGTACAAAAACAAAAAATCCAGCAATGGTGACTTTTATATATTATTCGTATACGATTGTAATTAACCATATCCTCAATTTTTATAAGGGTGACTACAACAGTTTTTTTTTTTATTAACTTTTAATTTTTATTTTTTATTCTACAGTCGAGAAAATTGTATATTCGTACGTAATGTGAATTATTCAATCTTAATTTTAAAAAACGACTCATGTTTATGAACCCGATTTCGTGTAATTAAATAAAAACCATATTGACATTTATAACATTAAAAATACATTTTATGACTAGAAAGCCTTATTATAAACCGGCCAACTTTTATTTACAGGTAAATGAAGTCTTATTAATTAATTGTGAACAGTAATCTCTATTGTAAACTTTTTTGTTTACGAGCAATTCAGTATAGTTTATTTACCCCTCCCATTTCATATCGGATCATCAAAATTCTTTTTTTATATAAGGATGTCTAAAAACATCAAAATAATGTTAAGTATAAGAATCATGGTTGTAGGAATTTGTCGGTAAAAAAAATTTAAATGCCCCGCTTACTTAGCCGGCCGGCTCAGAGTGGAGTAGCTAGAGCAGAACACTCGCTCCAAGGTGGAAATGTATTGCACGTAATGGCGTAATAACGGGGAAACCCGCTCTCGGGGCTCACCCCCGTGAAGGTGAAACCGGAGCCGCACCTCTCGACACCCTTAGCTGCTCACATTGTGTTCTGGCCTGTGGCTGGTGGCTTAATTAGGGAGGCCCACAGGCTATACAGCCAAAGAGCAGCAAGTCACCATCTGCCTAACTTAAATTGTTGTGAGAGATTTAAAGGTAGATGTCCGTATCTCACGCCATAACCCAGCAATCCGGTCCACTAGCATCCCATCCACATAGCCCAAACCTTGTTAATCCCTACCTGGCAATAGTTCGGCTGCTGTGGAGGACTGTCCGTTAGTATATCCCTTTGGTACATTAAGGAACAGATCTCCGCAGATGCAGCCATCTCACTTTTAGATAAAAAAGGTACAAAAAGGCCTCTTCATGTTGGCTTTGGCCCCATGAACGCCTCAAAGGACCGGGTCCCAATTGACCCGTGACTCTAAAAAGCGTACCAACATAATAATAATAACAATCATTTATTCGCATTAAATAGGGTTTACAAAGATGTTACAAATATGAGACTTCTGGTTAGAAAGCCTTCCTTATAAACCAAAAGATTGTTTTCTTCAAATCCTACAGTAGTTCCAGTTATAAACGCTTTCAAACAAATAATCAAACTTCAACTTAATTTTATTTGTACTTCTTCTTTATTACCTTAT
The DNA here is from genome assembly GCA_018467065.1 of Ephestia elutella. NCBI lineage: Eukaryota > Metazoa > Arthropoda > Insecta > Lepidoptera > Pyralidae > Ephestia > Ephestia elutella. The sequence continues at coordinate 1,523,383 of CM031582.1, forward strand.
TTCTTAATGTGAAGTTGCTGCAACATGCAAATCTTTTCCATTTTCCATTTTGCTGGATCTGATGTCATTACTTTTTGCTCTTATCATCATACTCGTCGTCAGCTCTCCACTGCCCACTGCTGAGCAATAAGTATCTCTCTGTCGACGCTAAAGTTTTCAATCCCGGGCCATCACAATCCTGTTCTTATTACTTGTATCATGGATGATATTTTCTTTGATCTTTGATCTGGAAAAAAACTGGAGGAACATAGCAGTGTGGGGAACTAGAGGGAACGTCTTTACCCAGGACTCTTAAAAGAAACCAGCTCAAGTTTTTCCAGCTCGGCAGGCACAGCATCGTCAGCGTCAGGTGGTTGATGAGGAACAGGAACCTCTAAATAACTGAATACAGTGCACAGTAGACCTTGTTCTGGTTGAGCTTGAGGCCGCTGCGCTGTACGTGGTGCAGCAGGAAGGCGGTGCCGACGCCGCCCATGTACCCGCTCAGGTTCATCCAGCTCGGCAGGTACAGCATCGTTAGGGTTAAGTTGCCGGCGAACATCGTGCGCAGGGTTCTGGAGAATTAGATGCATTTGGAATAAAATCTTCGCACTAGGCGGACTTAAAACAATCGCTCATTTGACGACAAGGCACGAAAGACCATTAAAACTTACTCAGGTGACTGCCCCGTGACTATAGGCGGAATATCATAAAAGTAGGAAACCAGCCCAGCAGCCAACGCGGAACCAAACACCATGGTGCCCAAAACTGGCGCTGCTGCCTTTTGGAACCGAACCAGGAACAGCATGACGATCAGACCTATGATGTAGAGTTGAAGGTCCGCGGCCAAGTACCTGCGAAAGGGGTGGATTGGTTGTTTCAATTTGAATAAAATACAATAAGCAATATAAATAAATAGTTTTAATATGCCGTTATAATGACTAACGAGCACAATGGCACGACGAGTTAGAATATAAAAGTAAGCCATTGTCCTTTATTAGCAATTATTGAAGTAGAAACTCCACACAACACTGCAGTCGCAATCTTTCAAATAAACAAAACAATGAATCCATACTTTGCGAATTAAACTCACCAAGTGTGCCCCATACAAAACTTGCCCATTGGCAGGTGGTTGTGTACATAGAGCAGGTGGTACCACCAGCGCTGGCCGCACTCGCGCGCCTCGCGCGTCACTATCCAGGACCACTGCGGACCTGTTCCCAGCGACGGGAACCACACGATCGTGAACCAGAGGGCCATTCCGGCTACTGGCGTCATCCTGGGAGAATGAAACGGGGGTAGGTAGATATAGGTAGACACATTATGTAAGAAGGCACCCTATCTTTACAAATGTTTAGGACCACGATTGAAACCTTGAGGAACTCCAATTTTAAGATTATAGGCGATGGGCTAGCAACCGGTGACTATATCTGAATCACTAATTAACAAGCCCACTGTTCAGCTAAGCGTGATGTTTGAGTCTTACGACTCTTGGCTCTGTCTACCCCATAAGAGATAAAAACGTGATACTGTATGCTAAACATAAATTATTCAAGAAACATCCTTCATTTTCCATTTCTTCTCTAATTTATTTTCTAACTGCAAGCAATCTTTTGCAAAACCCTTTTGAGATTCGGAAGAAATAATAAATAGATAGAAAATAAAACGTTACCTGACGTATCTGTTGACGACACTCATGATACACTTTAGCACCGTCATTGGCTTAGTGTCAGCGGTGATCAAGATGACATAGGCTGACAGGAAACCAGACATGGAGAAGAAGGCTTGCAGCCACAGGGGAGAGTTTAGTACTGCTTGCCAGCCGAACTGGTCGTACATCTATTTAGATGAAAAGGAAAGGAGAAAAGTAATTGATATATGTATTCTTCCTTTTATGACTCGAAATGTCTATGTACGTTAGTTCAAAGTATGCAAGTGCGATGTACGTTACTTTTAAATTATCCTAGTTCTAAGTATTCTAGTGCTAAAGTACCCAATATCGAAGTATGCGAAACTATACCCCGCTGCTTCACTTTCATGAAAATTCAGGAATTCCAGATCTTTCCTTAAGAATGTGGCTTCAAGAACAGTAAGAAAAATTATGAAGATCAAACAAATAAAAAAAACAAACACAATATTAGCTTAATACATAAGTACAGAGAGTTTAAATAAACTCACTTTTTCAATGTACTGCGGGTTGTCTGTGAAAGAATAGATGTTGATGAAGAGAACGTGGGAGAAGATGACGCACTGCATACCTATGACTCTGAAAATAATTAGTTTAATAATTAAATAATTAAGGCAGATGGATGGCGTACAAAAAGAGTGGCCTATGATATCGGCAATTCATAGAACAAAAATTAAATGACGTCACTCAAGCATTATTATTATGTCGGGTCCGATGTTTATTTTGAAACGAGATCTATAGTGACACATTTTCTTTAAAGATTTCTAAAATTACCAATGTTGGACACGTTGCTAGTCATTCTTGCGATTGATCAAAACAATCTCGTCAAGTAACCATTCTAAAACATTGTATCTTACATGGTAGAAACCATAGAAAGAAAATGTCATTCCTGGTTATTTTATGCTCAAACTATGCTTGATATACCTAATGCCTTCGATGGCTGTGAGGTCCTTCATCCTGTCGTCGCTCCGCGGCTTAGAGCGGTCGTAGGTCAGGATCGACCAGTTGCGCTTCAGCGAAAATGCCAGCAGGTATCTGTTACCTGCGAAATAAATGAAGCCTTTTATTAGGAATGTCAAGAACTACTAAGTACAGGCAGGCTAGCAGGAAATAAAAAAGATTTTACAAAATTATTCGATATATTTCGATCTTTAATATGATATTTTAAAACTTTTTTTGATACATAGTTATTATGATGTAGTAGGTATCAGATTTTCGAAAAAGGGCATCCGAAGTAAATTGAGCGATAACCATAGAGATAGGTGCGATAACAAATATAAGGGATCAAAGACACGTATGTATTTATCCAAGGTAGTAAAAAAATGTTTTAAATGGGAACATTATCATAGTATTCAAAACGTGACGAAGGCTACAGGTAATAAAAATTTGATTCTTAAAATTATTTATCAATTTTATTACACAATTGTCACGATTTCTATGCATAACAAGTACTACCTAATAATATTATCTATAAAATAAGACTAAACGTTATTATCAGGTTATGTAATCGAAGCGGTGTTGACTTTTGACTCAAATATCAGACAATCAAAACTAAGTAAACTAAAGTATTCCGCTCAGTTGTTTCTCAAACTCCAAGTAACAAACAAATAATGAAGGTCGTGATAACTGGTGCCGCTGGTTTTTTGGGGTCACGTGTAGCTGATGCGCTACTGAAACCTGATTCTCCAATACCCGTGAAGAAACTAATCCTTGCTGATGCCATACTACCTCCCAAGCGGAGTGATCCAAGAGTTAAAGTTGTTGCCGTCGACATAACTTCACCTGAAGCAGCACTCAACCTTATTGAACCTGACTGTGATGTATTCTTCCACCTGGCAGCCATCGTCAGCGGCCATGCTGAAGCAGACTTCGATCTTGGAATGGCCGTCAATTTTGATGCAACCAGATCGCTCCTCGAGGCAGCCAGAAAGAAGGTCCCGTCATTGAAATTCGTATTTACTAGCTCTTGTGGCGTTTTCGGAGGCAATCTTCCTAAAACTGTGACTGATATGACAGCATGTCATCCGCAGACTTCTTATGGAGTGCAGAAAGCTATGTGCGAACTCCTGATCCAGGATTATTCCAGAAAGGGATTTCTAGACGGACGTTTTGTGAGATTACCAACAATTTGTATAAGACCAGGTGCAGCTAACAAAGCTATGACTTCGTTTGTTAGCGGAATAGTCAGAGAACCTTTGAATGGAGAAGTGTCTATTTGTCCCGTAGATAGACAACAAAAAGTTTGGATATCAAGTCCCAGTATGGTTATAAAGAACATAATCCACGCTGCGTTAGTTCCTGCCAGTTCTTTAGGTTTGTGGCGAGGGATCAATATTCCTGGGTTTTGCGTATCTGTGGATGAGATCTTGACAGCTTTGAGGAAGGTAGCCGGGGAGAGGGTAGTGTCTCTAGTGAGGTTTGAGAAAGACGTGGAGATCAGAAGAATGTTGGAGTCTCTTCCCCTTGACTTTGACAACTCTCACGCCCTCAAACTTGGGTTCGGCGTGGACACTGATTTCACTGATGTTATCAACTCCTACATTCGGGATGAATTGAAAAATAAATAAATAAAGATAAAATACAAAAAAATCACTCTATTATGGCATAAGTTTGTGCAAGTTTTGTGGTAAAATTTATCATCGCTTTCGGTATCTACCTATGTTTATTTATTTGTAACTTATATAACATATAGGTATTACTCAAAACTTTTTATGATGCTTGTTTACTGACCTTGGTACTGATTTACATTATATCAGAACTGCAATAAATATAATTACATAATGATGGCTTTGTTATCATAGTCAATAATAGATATTATTATCGCATTCTCTGAAGTTGAAACGTCTGTCGTACCAATGCCCAATTTAATACCGATAATGGGGTCCAAGATTCATTTCTATAGCACATGGCTGTCGCCATTTTCTATTATGTGAACTACTTAACATGTAGAGTTTAATAACCAGCGGATCTAGAAGATTTAATAAAAAAATCCTGGCATACTTCAAGGTCACCTTCAAATTGAAAAACCAAGGATTAGAAACGCCATTCTTCCTTCGTAAATAAAGAAAAAACTTGTTATGGCAACTTAGAGTTAACTTTAGCATCGTGCATGGCAGTCACATGTGTGCTCGTGACGTGACCTCTATTCTAGATTCGTGGCTTTCTAGCAAATAGTTCGCATGAACTGAACGTACAAAGAAAACAAAACTTTATTTTTATAAAAGACTAGCTCTCCCACGGGAACAGTGCTTTTTCCCGGGATGAAAGGTACCTATGTCCTTCTGCGTACTTCCAGCTATGTGTATGTGAAATTTCAGGAAGATTGGTTCAGTAGATAAAGCGTGAAGAGGTAACAAACAAAGAAACAAAGAAACTCACTTTCGCATTTATAATATTAGTTACAATAGGTTTGCTCTTGGCCACAATGTTGCCCGAAGGCAGAGATGGGGTCTACGGTATATGTAGCGAGCTTACCCAGAAGCAGCCTATTCACTGGTTTTGAAGAGAGTCAGGTTGTATGTGCTCGGGAACAGACGCAGGCAGGGACTTACTGTCAACTTTAGCCCAGCGGTCGCCGATGACGTGCAGCACGGTGCCCAGGAAGGCCAGCGCGACCAGCACGACGCACAGCACGGCCAGCGCACGCGCAGAGCTCGCATCCGTCACGGGAGACGAGCCCTTCGTACTGCACCAGTTGACTGACGTCACTACCGCCTGGAAATGCGTATTTAGATAGAAATAAAAAAGTGGGTTGGATTAAATGACACACATGTATACAAACAGACACCAAGGCCGATGAAACTATTTAAATAATTATAATAATTTCGGAAATGATGATAATTATGATAATTATAATAATTGATGAAATATTTTAAGTAATTAAAATAATGTCATGAAAAATAACCAATCTTTTACTCCTAAGAAAAAAATCTAAAGCTCCAACGCTTTAAAATTATTTTACTTTATACAGGGTTACGTAGTTTATTTACTGCATGTACTGTCACCACCATCAGCAAGCTTTACTTATTTTTCAGCAAAAAAATCATTTTTAATTTTCGCTATTAGCGTCATTTATTTATACCTAACTTAAACACTCACCTGTAACCCATATCTGGCCATGCTCCCATTCAGACATCGTTGAGCTGCCAGCTGCCTGTCATCCGACCCGAACTCTTCCACACACCTGGAGATGCAGGTGCCTCGATGCACCTGGGTTCTGTTGTAGTGCTTTAGATTCTGCTGGGAATAGTCCTGGAGACAAGAATATGACGATTTAAAATAAAAGTGCAATTTTTAAGCCTATTTAAATAAAAACAATTGACTCTGACTTTGAGTTAGACTTGAGATTAGATTACTTCGGCAGCTAGATAGATTAATTATAATAGTTGTGATTGTTAATTTTAATTATTTTTCTTATTAAATTATAAAAAACGTATCGGAGGCCAAGATCCTCTTTGGGTCGTCGAGCCATCGAAGTAAGTAAGTTAGTATTAACTTATATAATCTGATACGTTTTCCGAAGTAAATAAATGGAATAATTTCTATTTTTATAAAAAACTAAATAAATAATAAATCTGTATGATTTGTCTAATCACATAGATTGTTAGCCCCAAAGCAAGTTCGAGACTTGTGTTATGGGATACTAAATCATCGATACTATGTTTTATAACAAATACGTATTATATAAACATCCAGGTCAATCTGGAAAATAGCATTTTCCATCTTGACCCGACCGGGGATCGAACCCAGGACCTCCGGTGTGGCAGTCCAGCGTGATAACCGTTAGGCCACGGAGGTCGTCAAATAGATAGGTTGACGATGTGAATAATGATGCTGGCAAGAACTGGATTACGATGGCCCAGGATGGAAGGTTGGCGTAGAAAAAAGGAGGCTTATACCCAGCAGTGGGTCATGGAAAGCTGATGATGATGATAGATTCTCTCTCTCTCTCTCAGCCGAAAGAAGTCCACTGCTGGACAAAGGCCTCCCCCAAGGATTTCCATAACGACCGGTCCCGCGCTGCCCGCATCCATGCGCATCCCGCGACCTTCACCAGGTCGTCGGTCCACCGAGTGGGAGGCCTGCCAACACTACGTTTTCCGGTTCGTGGTCGCAACTCGAGAACTTTTCTGCCCTAAAGGCTATCTGTTCTACGAGCTATGTGCCCCGCCCATTGCCACTTAAGTTTGGCGATTCTGCGGGCTATGTCGGTTACTTTAGCTCTCCTACTGATCTCCTCATTTCTGATTCGATCACGCAGGGAAACTCCGAGCATAGCGCGCTCCATCGCCCTTTGGGTGACCTTGAGCCTTCTTATGAGGCCCATAGATCTTATGAGGATGATATATTACTTGAAAAGAACTAGCGAGCGATAAAATAGTCTCATTTGACCGCAGTTTCTTCGTGGTCAAACTGTTTGCATTTGCTTTGTACCTGTCTCTACAATTACCTATTTATGTAAATAAATTCGTCCTTTATAATTGTTGCTTCGATAAACAAACTTCAGTCGTGAATGTACCTACTTAAATAATTAAGAAACGCAACCTTGATACAGTGAAGTGGATATATTTAATAACAACTTACCTAAGATACCTACTAAGTATATCCAATTTTGGGGACTTAAGATAACATTGACAAATAATATCTATACATATAATAAAACAGTAAAAATATTTTGTCTGTACATTTAGTATTTTTGGCTGAAATGGATAAAGGGACACTTAAAAAGAATAATAGAAAGCAAAAATTTTTTTTTGGAATTTCTTGTCTGTCTGTCTGTCTGTATGTATGATCACGCTAATCTCCGAAACTACTAAACCGATTTGAATGAAACTTTTTTTGTTATATAACTATTAAGCCTGGGCAACATTTTAGGCTATAATTTATTTTGAAAACTGGAACACCTGATGAACCAAAACAGAACAGTTAAACTATAAGAAATATGGAAATGGTGCCTTAACAAAAATCGTTCAACCTGATGAGCATTTTCTGCTGACGTATAAAAATTGAAGATCTGGAACATCTGATGAAGAACTCCAAGAGACCAGCTACACTATAACATATATAGAAATGGCGCCTTATTAAAAGTCGTTCAACCTGATGAGCATTTTCTGCTGAAGTATAAAAATTGAAGATCTGGAACATCTGATAAATAACTCCAAGAGACCAACTACACTATACCATATTTTTCACAAAGATTTTTCATCTAAGCAAAATTCACACGGGCGAAGCCGCGGGCAACAGCTAGTTAATTACTTAATCTTCTTTTCTCCAAACATGAAGGATTAATATTTTTAATTAATGTTTATTTTGTAGCAAGTACTTAATATTTTCTCTAATTTATAGCCTTTCTGCAAATTTCAAGTCTCTACGTCATCTTATATAGCCTCACCTTGTTTTAAAAAGTGAAATTCCTGGATTAATATTTTTAATTAATATTTAATTTAAAGTAAATTACTCAATCTTTTAACTAGTTTAATCAATCTGCAAATTCCAAGTCTCTACGTTCATTGTACGCAGATAACCTTGTTTTAAAAATAAAAGTGCAATTCCTGAGAGGTATATTAAAACGAGCGAAACCATGAGCAGAAGTTAGTTCACTTATAATTGCATGGTGTGGAACAGGTAGTGAAATGATCCATTACGATATCACTCGCCATCGGCATAACCGGGTAACTGCCTTTCGACAGATTCCCAGCAGTCAAGGCCAACCGCTTGTTGCAAGTTGACTGATGAAACTTGACCAATGCACGGTTATGTTAGTGCTAATGAGAATATAAAGATTTGGTGATATGGACAGGTTTTGATAGATTTGGCATCTAAAAATAAACCACCGTATTATGTGCCTACTTAATTTGTCACACTAATGTTATAAAAAATAAGTGTTTGTAAGTTTGTATGGTCCATTTATAAAGAATTTTTGAAATAGGTTCAGTAGTTTCGAAGATGACCCCCTAAATTCCATTTTTTCATAATTGTCCTATTATGTAAACAATCTTCACAGTACTTTTTTGTTAAATTTTGTTGAAAATAAATCAAGTATTAGTTCAAACCTAAACATTCTAAAGTAAAACATTTATTAACCACGAAAGTAATTTCCTAAAAAGTCTATTTTAATTTATATTGTTGTAAAATCATTAAAGATATATATTGTTTACATAATGGGACAATACCTAATTATGAAAAAATGGACTTTAGGCGGTCATCTTCGAAGCTACTGAACCGATTTCAAAAATTCTTTCACCAACGGAAAGCTACACCCTGAGTGACATTGGCTAAATCTATTACTTTCCGAACGAAGCCGGGGCGGGGCACTAGTAATCTAAAAGAAGTGGCATAGACGTGACATAAGCCGCATAGGACTCTGCTCACGAAGTTTTAGATAGAATTTTTGTTTTTGTATACGTAAACACTTATTTTTAGTGAGCATCATACAAACATACATACATAGAATCACGTCTTTATCCCTTACGGGGTTGACAGAGCCAAGAGTCGTGAGACTCGAAGGCCACGATTAGCTGAATAGTGGGCTCTCTGATGGAATGGAGATTCACGTATAGTGACATCATAGCGACAAATATTTTCATATAAGCCAGCAGATGACACTCTGGTTTTATTAACTAGGTTTATTCATTCATAAAAACTTGACTAACTTTATACTTTAAGGGCAATGAATTATTAAATATATATCTCAATGTATCTAATAAAATCATATAAATTATCTCAAGATTTTGATAGACTGATGGAGAACTATTTTTGGAAAAACAAATATTTCAATAATGTAGAGTTATCCGTTTTGGGTGGCGAAGCCGCGGCCTACGCTTACATATTGTATAGTTGATTGTAATTATTTATTGAGTGATAAAGAAACGTTTTATAAATAATGTAATTAAACGTCAATCACCTTAAATAAAAATTACAATAATAAATTTTGTTATTTGAAACGCGTTGAAGTCTTTTGTTAAGGGGTCTATAAATGCTTGTATCTCGAGATCCCGTGTTCGATCCTCAGCAATATCAGTATCAGAAAATTATTATTTTGGTTACTTTTGTTTGTTTAGTTATTTATTTGAAGTAATTTTGATAACATTTGTTAAAATTATAACTCCCAATAAGTCAAGTAAGTATGTACCGATGAACCAATTTGAGTGCGATTTTTTGAACAAGTCTCATCTGCATATATGATTTAGATCCAATAGATATATCCTGTACATAACACTACAACTTAAACTAGAATAACTTGGAAGAAGACTTCCACGAAGTTCTACTAGCGGAACCAGCAGTAGATCCTCTTAAAACAGAGGTAAAACAAAGTCAACAAAAAAGCAAACGTATATACCAAACACGAGTATAAATAAATGTTGTGAAAACATAGCCAGTTTGTTACACCATTTAGCTCAAGAACTGCTACACCGATTTATATGGGTGGTGGAATAATCTTTTTATTTCGAAATTCCTACGGGAGTGAATAAAAATGAATATACCTAATAATTTATTCAAACAGGATAGAAATATAATACTAGGAAAACTAACAGTAAATATAACTTAATTACAAACTAATAGACTAAAAAAACTACATACATATTATCACGCCTTTTTCCGTGAAGTAGGCAGCCACCTTTCCACCTGCTACGATCCTTACAGATCTCTCTTGCTTCCTCTACACTCATCACTCTCTTCATACATGCTCTCCGGTTATGGGTGCTCCTAATATCTCCCTTTTTAAGGAGGTCCGCAATCTGGTCGGAGTGCGTTCTACGAGGTCGACCCTGACCAACTCTTCCATTCACCTCTGCATTATAAATACCTTTCGTCAATCTCTTTTCATCCATCCTCTCAACATGCCCAAACCTAAACCCTAACATTCCTTTTTCAATTTTGGTCACTACATCCTAAAAAAACTAAAATAATACATTTACAAAACTGCCAGTCCCGACAGTTAGTTGCCCTGAGATAAAGTGCCCAGAAGGCTGGCAGCATTGCCACGTTGGATGGCAATGCGAGATAAATTAAACTCTCTGCCCTCTGGTCACGAGAAACCTCAATTATTTTTTGAGAGATAGGTATTTAAGATGCGTAATCAAACATGACAACTTGTAGATATTTTATGAGAGACAAATAGACATCGGGTTACGACTGAATTGAAGCTTGTAATAAAAATGCATTTGTTTATCACATACACATCCTTGACACCACTGGCCCTTTAACCTTTTAGCAAACAATTACACTAAATGATTGATTGTTTAGTACATCAGTCAATGAAAGACCATACATCAATATAAACCCTATTGATTTAGCAATAAAGTGATTATTACAATGCAAAGCTATGAATGCTAAAAGTAGTCTTAGTTACCCATGGGTTTTATGATGATTGCAAGAAACAGATAGGTACCTACTGATAATAGATGCTGAAAATTGAATAAGTTTATTTAGATATATAGGAAATTTATAGGATTTATAGGATACTAGCTTTTGCCCGCGGCTTCGCCCGCGTGAATTTCCCACGGGAACAGTGCTTTTTCCCGGGATAAAAAGTAGCCTATGTGCTATTCCAGGTCATTATCTACCTCTGTACCAAATTTCATCGAAATCCGTCCAGTAGATTTTGCGTGATTGAGTAACAAACATCCTCACAAACTCACAAACTCACAAATTCACAAACTCACAAACTCACAAACTCACATCCAAACTTTCGCATTTATAATATTAGTATGGATTATTATAGTATGGATAGATATAGGATAAGTATTATAGGAAATTTGGGATAAAAAGAAGTCCAGGTTTGAAATCTACCTGTATACTAAATTTCATCGAAATCCAGACCGAGTGATTTAGTAGCAAGCAAAATTTATAATATAATAAGAACTAGCTTTTGGCCCCAACTTCGTCCCCTTGGAGTTTAATGTTAATATCTCAGGCGCCAGTTTTCATGCAGTCGTTTTTGAGTGACTCGCTCGCGGCTTCTATATGGAAAATACTTATATACTAGCTGCGCCCCGGGGCTTCGTTCCCGTGGGATTTTCGGGATAAAAAGTACCGTATGTGCTATTTCCGGTATTTTTCTACCCGTGTACCAAATTTCATCGAAATCCGTCGAGTAGATTTTGCGTGATTGAGATTACAAACACACAAAATCGCATCCAAACTTTCGCATTTATAATATTAGTCGGAAGTAGGTTTAATAGATTGTGGTCAAGCTTTGTGAGCAAACCCATCTTATATAAAAAAATACCTATAAATAAATCCCCGCATACATTTTTTTTATAAATACCTCTTATTTAGAGACATAAAAGCTGTTCTTAGTTGGAGGTTTATTATATTATCGTGATGTAGTGAAAATAGTAGGATTCTGAAAATAATCAGGGAAATAGCATAACTTCAACAATCTATGATACTTATATTATCACTGCCGTGCACTGCACTGCACATATTATTATATATAATAATCGTTTATTTAGATATGTGGTGTAAGCCAAATTAATGCCTTCTCTTCGAATGAAGGCCAACCGGTGACCTTTCTGAGACTGTACTTTGAGGAAATCCGGGAAATGTAGACAATATTTTCCGGTAACAAAATATTAAAATTATAAGACAAACATTGAATCAAAAATAAGTTCAACAAACTTTGCGTTATTAATTTATTAATAGACCTCATTTAACAAAAAATCGGGTGAGGCCATTGAATTATAATTGGGTGAGGCTATGTCGGTTCACACGGCCGTTGGTTTTAACGGAAACGCTCGCGGCACTATCAACTCACTCGATTTTCACTCGATCGATAAAATTACTCAATTCAAGATTAATTTCAAATCAGCGGCTCCTCCATAGTCGGCATCGTTGACTAATAGCTTGCCTTGGCAGCTTTGATAGGTATTCCACTCTGTTCACCTGGGTTAGGAGAGTGGACTTTACACGACTGACCAAAAAGGAAGTGTTATGTTTTCAGGGTTCATGTATGTACGTAAATAAGATTCTTCATTCCACCATAAGTCACAAATTTTAATGCAAGAGGTATTTTTAGATTCCTTGCATTATTCCAAGTGACATACCTACTATGCGAGTTGTCAGTTGTGTTTTTTTTATTTTTATAATTAGCTTGTACCTTCATTTCACCTTGGACTCATTTAAACCCAGAAAATTTCATCAGGTGAATTGATTCGGCAAAATTAGTGTCGACGGTCCTAAGCCTGCCTCGCTTGCCCGGTACATACTTTGGGGTACCAAAGTTGAACAAAAAAAACTTATCTGTAAAGCTGAAGCTTATCTTTTACTTACCTCTAGCAGTTTCAAGGCGGGCGACGGTGTATCGGAGACTAGCACAGCATCAACGATGCAATACTCATCGCCATCGTTCTGGCATTGAGACCACTCGTCTAGCCCGTACAGGGGGGGCAGGGACGCGAAAGTAGTCTCTGAAATCATCCACCAAATATATTTCTTTTTAAATAAATTCCTGCGAAGTTCGTGACGGCCACGCGCAATGTAGGGTTCCGAAGTTGTACAAGTACTAATAATGCGGACATAAGAACGTAAATTTATTCAAAGCTTTTTAACATTTAACCTTGCTCAAAGGATCAGCATTGCCATTCAACTTGGCAATGCTGCCAGCCTTCTGGGCACCTACTGCAAGACAATATATTATCAGCACTGTAGGATGTCTAATTTGTTTTTATTTCAGTTTTTATTACTGTTCCATGTACTAAAAATTTAAATAATATTAATATTGTGGGTTTTTCTCTATGTCACTTTATCATAGGTTTTGGTTTTGTACCTATGAACAATTCGTAAATTCCTAGTTTTATACATATAACTGGTAACCATAACCTTAGTATATCCATACTAATATTATAAATGCGAAAGTTTGGATGTGAGTTTGTGAGTTTGTGAGTTTGTGAGTTTGTGAATTTGTGAGTTTGTGAATTTGTGAGTTTGTGAGTTTGTGAGGATGTTTGTTACTCAATCACGCAAAATCTACTGGACGGATTTCGATGAAATTTGGTACAGAGGTAGATAATGACCTGGAATAGCACATAGGCTACTTTTTATCCCGGGAAAAAGCACTGTTCCCGTGGGAAATTCACGCGGGCGAAGCCGCGGGCAAAAGCTAGTACCAAATAATATTATCTCCTTTTTTCCTCTTCCTTGATCAAATATTTATAAAAACAATTTCTTTGTTCGATTAAGGAAAAGTCGTCCTCTTAATTCCTTTCCGCAATCAAGTGATAAATTGGTCTTCTTTCTTTTTTACGCCAGACTGCCACACCGGAGGTCCCGGGTTCGATCCCCGGTCAGGTCAAGATGGAAAATGATCTTTTTCAGATTGACCTGGGTCTTGGATGTTTATCTATATATGTATTTGTCATAAAATATAGTATCGTTGAGTTAGTATTCCATAACACAAGTCCCGAACTTACTTTGGGGCTAACTCAATCTGTGTGATTTGTCCGTATATATTTATTTATTTATTTACGTGTGTTAAAAACAACACTGGAGCCTTAATCAAATTATTGGGGCCTTTATCATTAGTTGCAGCCAACCTCTGTGCTATATAATATAGACACTTACCTAAATGCTACCTATGCGATTGAAATGACAATCGTAACTAACTTCTTTATACTAACTTTTATAGTGAAGGTTACGATTGTCAAAAATAACATTAATATCTACTTTGTAATTATGACTAAGTAACTGTAACCCGCTCCTTAGTCATGTACAAACTTTCAGCCCTTATTATTTATTAATAAAAATTAGTTCAAAAACTAAAACCCAACTACTGCACCCTAAAAAGCACGAAACAAGGAAAGCCGTGGTCGTATGTTATTGTTTTAGGTATTATTAGGATAGAAAACATACGACCACGGCTTTCCTTGTTTCGTGCTTTTTAGGGTGCAGTAGTTGGGTTTTAGTTTTTGAACTAATTTTTATTTAAATTATTTTGGCGATATTATTTCGTGATCAAGTAAAGGGCAGATCATATTTTTTTACAAAAAGGAATCCTATTACTGCTTATTAAACAAGCAAAACCGGAAGCAAAAGCTAATAATATATATATTTTTCAAATGTGCTAACTAAGCCCTTTCATTTGATACCACACACGGCATAATTAAAAAATATTTATTTTTTAGTTTATAACTTTATGCCCCCTAGAGGGCGCTGTTTCATATTTAAGATGACGTCACATAGCCTATAACCAGCGGACAACCAAGACGCTTCTAACGACTCATTTGTCCAATTCTGATAAGTAGTTTAGTAGTTATAAAGGAACCGATGAACATACATACATACTTACATACATACCGGTCAAAATCATAACCCTCCTTTTCGCTTCGCCGTAGTCGGGTAAAAAGTAGGTCTAATCTCGTTTTCTCTTCAAATATCTCCATGCAAAAATTCATCGAAATCAGTTCAGCGCTTTAGCAGTACAGGCGTATCGGACAAACTTTCGTCGTGAACCGTGAAACAACAGGAAGACAGGAAGAAAAAGAGGGGGTCTTTGACCAACTGTGGACATGCTCTTTTAGGTGAGACAAAAAAAACAAATCTAATTACATTTCGTGTAGACCAGTGTTATGGCTAGCGATGTGCCGCCGAGAAATTTCCTGTCCCCAAAATTTATTTCCTTGAAAATTTCCGAAAATTCTCAGAAATTTCTTGGGTTAGGAAAATTTCCTAGAAACTTTCCGCTGTTTCTCTGAAAATTTCGGGAACGGCACATCACTAGGTACTTACGGCAAGTTTGAATATTATGAGGCTCCCAATATGTATGAGAATCATCAGCATCAAGTGTTAATTTAACGACTACAATCAACCCATCGATAAAAATAACTAGGTACCATAATAAATATGTTAATTAAATTGCGAAACGAATTTTAAAGGTGTATTGCTAGGAATGCACTTGCCTATACAATATACAGTAGGTACCTTCTTAGGTAATTATTATTCTCTGACTGCGAGAATTGCACATTGCACTTGCTGGTGCATCTTAAACTGCAGCTAATCTTTGGAGTAATATTTATTACTTGTCGTTAGGATTTAACGACCTTAAAAATAAATTATGAAATAGAATCATTTAGCCATTTTGAATAAAGTTCTTAATAAGTAAAAGTAGCAATAAGCTCGGAGTAGGATTTTTAACTTATTCTTTAGATCCTATACAAAAAGAAGTGTTTATTTAAATATAGGTTTAAGTATAGGTGTATCTGTGATACAATAGCTCCTAAACTGATAAACATTTACCTCATTGTGATAAACCAACTAGTAACTTTTTTAAATATTTTATGGCCACAGGACACTTCGGGATGGATTATTTTAGTTTTAAAATAAAATTAAAACTTACCATTGATTTCAACCAAACTTCCGAATGCGACACTTAAAAGCACAGATAACACAGCTACGCGCAGCATCTTTCCCGCGCAAAAATGCACTGAGCCGGCGATTTGGCGGGAATACGCTTGCATAACCTCAAAATGTAAGGTGGAGGTCGCCCCTTCTACATTTCGACAGATCACTAGTAAACTCAACGTATTGTCTCATATGTGGACATTCTTTAGTGATGTAACTGGCCAGTTCGACGTGTGTAAGGGCATTTAAAAGAATTTAGTTCACAATTTAAATATTTACAAAGAAAATGCGATCAACGAGGACAGCTCTAACTACACTTTTTTTTAATTCTGAAGGCAAAGTGATTAAATGTAGATTCAATCCAGTATACTATGGATTCAAAGGATTATAATGCGGAAGTGTGTTTTACTAGTTTTGACAATTCTATAAGTCTATGGCTAAAACTGACCTACTTACTTAAATGTTGTTTTTCTTTGACAAATAGCTCTCATGATATTTATTTTTATTTTCTCTTTACATTTAGTCCAATGAACTATAAAAGTTCATTTTCATCTTTCATTAATATCTATTATAAAATTTAATTTTATCAAATAGGACAAGTGAAACACACAGGTATAATTAATAACTTTTATTTGCATGAATCCTTCAATTTCAATAATCTATTTACACGATAGTTGTAATAATAATAAAATATCGCTATTGTTAATGCATTAACATCAAAAAGTTCCGAGGAACAAATTAAAACGCCACCAACAAAGTACAAGGCATTTCTATACAAACATAGACTTTTAAACGAATAGACCAGTCAGCCAAATAAAAAAACAAGACTCGAACTAAAATCTACAAAGGGGCACGAATTTGTTGATAATTCCCAGAGGTTTAGTTTTTTGGCCTTGATCGGTCTTTAATTTTAACAAGTCTATGTTTGCGAGTGTCGAAACTGCATCGGCTACGGCGCATCACTGCGTCGCGAGCATTTTACGCAAGTGTTGAAATTTTGAGCCTCTCGAAATATATATTTTGCCGATGAGTTGATCGTTAAATGTCTTAATTTGTTTTAATATTAATTTTTATAATACTTATCGAAAAAATAACAAAAGTAAAAGTAGTTTAGGTATATATGACATTCGTAAAATGCTCGCAAGGCCTCCTAACTAGTCTTATACAATTTATTAGTAAAACTTCTATTTTTATGTCTCATTTCAGCACTCTTTATAATATTTAGTTTTCAAAATACATAATCATATCAATTTTAATCAACAGTTTCTTGGGATCAATCAAACAATTTTTTTTACATTAGTCTCAATTGCACACGAATCCAAGCCGGTGAATTTGAAAAATATTTTCAAAGCAATAAAATCTTACAATTTATAAACCTAACAGTCTTACTACAAAAAAAGTGTTTTTTTTTAATGTTAAGCCATGTCTGTATTTTTAATCGCACTCTACGCAGTTTCTACGCGGTAAATTTTATGATTATGTTATTGGTTAAAACAAAGAAATAGTAGACTATAATTTTTAATTTTACTTATTACAATTAAGCATAAGTAAATTTCCGTAAACGCACGCTGAAGGCAAATGGGAACTATCACTGACATAAATATCCTTGGAATAAAACAACTAAAATTATAAAGAGACCAAAACTCACACAATTTCATACAATCATTGTAAACTATCTAAAAACGAAATAATTAAGTAAATAACATAACTTACTGACTCTATATAAATAATGCACAAATACATGGTGTAAACGATTGCCATATAACATATATAATAAAACAATATAAATATGTTATTTTTATCCATTTAATGGAATCTTCGATTAAAGTTTTATAATTTTTAATATTTTCATAATTACAAAGTAGCAATTTTTTACACCGTATACTACAATATATACAACGGCTGATTATGAAAATATATCTATATATAAGCAAAAGCCGACTGGATCAGTCGTTTAGGACGCAAAAAAAAGCACTGTCACAAGTTAAGAAGACATTTATTTAATTTTATTATATAAGACTTATTTGCTAAATGTTGTTAATTATTGTATTCTTAACTCGTGATTGTGAAACTTGTTCCGATAAAATAAGTAAATATAAATCGGTGTTAAAAAACAATTACAGTAATCGTCAATTCTAGTACAGTTATAATGGAAAAGTATACCACTTTTAGTGGATCCTATTTCAGATGGTATACTTTTCTATGTGGCCCACTGTACAATTACCAACAGAAAATTAAGGTGTCATGACAATTAATTTCATCATTCATTAATACGAGTATGTGGACCATGTATTGCGAAATACTAGATTGAAGCCCTTTTGTAAATTAAAATGTTTAACCGCAAGAAAATTGTAGTTAGAATATATTTTGTCCCTGTCATACTTTACGATATTTGAACGAGACAAAACATATTTGTACTAAAATAGACTTAACATGCGGTACATTTTTTTTTAAAGAGGATATGAATGGAAGTTTATTTGAAAAGCTTATGCAATGTCCAAAAGTATCTCTATGTTGCATAAAAACTTGCGATTACGATGTCTAATTGCCGGTCTCTGGCTACCCCGTCAGAGATGAAGACGCGATCTTCATAATTATTCACCACACATATCGCTATTTCGATAAATTAAAACGTAGCAGCGAGTAGTTACAAAACGCGTAAAGGACATTAATATATTACTACAGGGATCTTTTTGCACGTGAGTGAGGGCGCCACCTACGTTTTAAATAAGAAATTTTAATAGTTTAGACAATAGTTCCGTTTTCTACCACGTGCAAAAAGATCCTTGTCGCACTGTAATCATTATTGACACCTTACCTAAATATTGGTTTACCGTCTTCTAAAAAGTAGCTCCGTGAGACATCAGCACCCAATATAAAGAATTTTCAATAATTGTTTCTTCAATAATAAAATCAGGAGATGAAATTTTAAATAAATGCTTCTTTATTATAACAATAAAGCACAATTTAGAAGAATCAATTCAACAAACAGAGCATACAATACCTCAGCTTTAGCGTATCTAAATCGTACATATCGATACATACAAATCTCTCCCTCCTAACATATTATTTACATAAACATAAGTTTCAGGTTTAAAAAATCGATGTATTACGGATCAAAAGAAAATACGCGTCATATTTTCAGTCCTTTACAAAAGTACAAACGAAGGTCTGGCAAACTAAAATAGTCTCAATAACACGCATAGAATCGTTATTGCATTGCTTTAACTAAAACATTCGAGTGGTGCAAAAATCTCTCTCTTTGCAAATCATCTATCAGGTTTGAAAATGTCCACTGTGACTATTCAGAATATATTGTAAAATGAACCTTATGAGTTTTGATATAAGGTTTATTTTTAATATTAAATATATTCTAATTTGTCACAGTAGTGGCCGTTTTAGACCTCCAGCTAACATTTCCACTTCTGATAGTTACAATAAAGTAGAACCAGATTTGTTTTTGCCCACTAGTGGGACACAAAAAGCTAAAAAATAATGTGAGCAAAAGTGTTTCTTATGTATTACTTTTAATTATACTTGGTAAAGACAAAAAAATATTAGAGGAATAAACAAATGTGATAAAAAAGTCGGTGTTATTATATCGACAAGTAAATTGCAAATTATGATTAAGTAGTAGGAAATTAACAAGAACTACTGCTAACCTATGAACTTAGTGCAAGGTTAAGTTTACATAGTCACAATTAAATGGCGATGAGATTGACAAAGGATGTGTAGGAAATTATCATGAACAGAAAAAAAATCATTCTTTAATTAGACATATGAACTTGATTGTCAAATCAAGCCCAAAAACGTTCATAATGTGTGCTCCAAATTCAATTATTTTTACAGATTGTTCACAAATTGTATGGAACCAAAACACACCAAAAATGTCAAAGTTGACAAAAACGAGCTTTACAGAAGATATTACCTGTCTCACAAACATAGGCAAAAACTATACCTGACATTCCGCTTCCTCAGCTGTCTGTGTCTCTAAGTAAAATTAAAAAGAAAAATCTAGCTCTATGGAAATTATGGTGTGTTTTCGAGTATCTTAAGAGTACCTAGTAGAAAAGATGGTGTTTCTTACCTGGCACTGTCTGGACTTCAATTCTAAAATACCCAAGATGGGTATTTTTAAATTTTTATTTTAAAATGGCTTGTTGCGGAATTATGACGAAAAATTATAATTTATATTTGGGGCAAGGCGCTTAATATGTATGATGAAATTTACAAATTTAATACTGGTGATCTATCGACTGTTAGACGAATAGACAGAAAACAAAATGATGTTATAAGGCTTTCGTTTTGACCTAACCTAAAAATCAACGCAGCCTAATCTTACATTAGATAAGGGACTTTTCGTGAAAGAATAGGAATGTAACAGTTAAAACAGAGAGAAAATGAAAGAAAGAGAAAACAGGATAAATAACATGACTATGATCGACCATGTCTTTCAGAAATCTTAAAAATGGGTCAAAAATCAAGCTATATCTTTGAAATCAACAAAAAATGGTATAAAGCATTTGATTTAAATTATCCATAATTTTCTTTAAAAATATCCGATGAGACAAACAAAAATGACTCGTCTTTTCCTGCTCATAAAGTCCAAAATTACAATAAGACTGCTGCTTTATCAGTGCCGATACTAATATCCTTTGCAAGAATAAAAACACATCGACTTGAAGATCTACCATTAAACTATGACATCAATCCAATACATCAAAGTAAACATGAACAGTACAGCCAAGAATAGATCTTATTGCTTTGTCTTAAAGATCATATTGCCTTGTAGATTCTAACTGATATTATGAAGCATACAGTACAGGCAGGCACCAATCAAGTGTTACACAATTAATATCTAAAGCCAAAGCCGGTGTAAAATATGTATTGTAACGCTTGATCTGCAGCCCAGTGTACAAACTAAGAACAATGTAAGAAATAATCTAGGTAGGCACTCATTTTAGACATTTATTATATATAGTTTATATTGCGATATTGTAGACATAGATCTTTATTGAATTTTTTAGAGACATGATAGGGGACCGGACAAGGTATGAGAATTGATAAAAATATGTAATTTTATGATTCATTAAACATTAGAATACATATAATTAAACACATTTTGCGACTTTTCAGCACGAATTTATTCTCCAGAGCCAATTTATTCGAGTTCTAACTTTAAGGGAAAGTCCATTTTCTACGCGTGACGTCAAATGAATGTACGTTCAGTTAGGGGCGTTTTGGTATCGTCCAAACATCGCTTAAAAATGTGAATTGTTTTTTGCTATATCTTGGGGAATACTTTGGTTGTGGATGTGAATTTTCTATTATTATGAGATATTTCAAAGCATCAAAAAGAAAGTTGTCCGGTCCCCTATTATGACACATAATATCAAAAACTCGTCGCTATATTTCCAATTTCTAAACAATTTTAATTGGGTTCATTGCGTACATTCGCATATATAATTGTCAAATTAGTTACGAAAATACGCAATATATGCCTAAAGAAAATCGTATAAAAGTAACATAAATTTAAACCTTTTAACACAGAAATAAATAAAGATTGATTTATTTATTTCTGCGCCTTCTAATTTATACAATTACCCCTTTTTTATATAAGTGTCTTATAGAATTTTATAGTGTCTTTTTACAGAAACAGAATGAGCTTTCATCGCAAAATTCATAAATACATTTACTAAATATATGTTAACATATCTAACGGTTCGTTCGTAACAATTATAAGCCAAATTTTCATCCCCTGTAGCAAATTCATCCCCTTCTGTCTTTCTTATAACAAAGCTGAATGTTTATTTTAATGCGCTAACCTCTGGAACCACCAGTCCGATTCAAAACAAAGTGATGAAAGTGACATATAAAGTGTTCCGTTTCTGCCTATTGAGGTACGGAACCCTACAAATCGTTGTGTATGATATCAAGATATCTGAAGAAGGCTTATAGGCTATTTAGAATCCTGAAATTGGTAAAGCTAGTATATTTTACATAAAAGACCAACTGCCATGTCCACGAGTGAGCACTAAAATAGGAATTTTGAAATTCCACCCCTAAGGGGGCGAAAGAGATGAAAAGCAGCATTTAAGCGGGCGGAAAAGTTCCGCTAGATGGCGATAGTTGTCATGTCAGATCAGGCGGCTAGAAAAAAATCTGACACTCGACAAACAAGAAAAAATCAAATTCTATTGAGTAATTTAATTAAATATAAATCCGTATTTATATCCATTCCATCTTTCTTAATCTTGCTATATACCTGACAGGGTTCATATTACGTGCCTATTAAAACAGTTACTGTAATAGTGGATAAAACTGAATGTAACGCAATAAATTATTAAATCCTTCAAGCTACGTGGTTATCCGGGCGAAATTGGAGAAAGAAAGCGGGCGAAGTCGCGGACAGAGACATATATAACTCACATTACCGGTGATGTATTTGCCAAACGAACACAAGAAACAACGCCATCATTCCTATTAAGAGGATGATCACTTGCTTGACGAACTGGACTGTAAGTCTGAGCTGGAGTTACCGGTGATGTATTTGTCAAACGAACACAAGAAACAACGCCATCATTCCTATTAAGAGGATAATCACTTGCTTGACGAACTGAACTGTAAGTCTCAGCTGGAGTTACCGGTGATGTATTTGCCAAACGAACATAAGAAACAACGCCATCATTCCTATCAGAAGGATAATCACTTGCTTGACGAACTGGACTGTAAGTCTCAGCTGGAGTTACCGGTGATGTATTTGCCAAACGAACATAAGAAACAACGCCATCATTCCTATCAGAAGGATAATCACTTGCTTGACGAACTGGACTGTAAGTCTCAGCTGGAGTTACCGGTGATGTATTTGCCAAACAAACACAAGAAACAACGCCATCATTCCTATTAAGAGGATAATCACTTGCTTGACGAACTGGACTGTAAGTCTGAGCTGTAGTTACCGGTGATGTATTTGCCAAACAAACACAAGAAACAACGCCATCATTCCTATTAAGAGGATAATCACTTGCTTGACGAACTGGACTGTAAGTCTGAGCTGTAGTTCGCCGAGGTCGACGGCCAGAGATCAGTCGACGCCGGCGAACCCGACCGATCCCTCGATCGCCTTTACGAGCTTCTCGCGCAGCTGCTGGTAGCTGTCGTATGGCGGTAGGTCGATGCGGTTGAAACTGCAACAAATAAATGTTATTCTACTGTTAGTACGGTCATTTGGTCGAAAATAATTACCTTACAAGTTTTCCGGAGAGTTTGAAAATGGGTGATTTGTATAGATTTCGATTCTTCTTAATTTCAATTTTGCGACCTTTTTTAAAGGCGTCATGCCGCCATCTTGGAAAAATTACGGCTAAAAGAAGTTTTTTGAAAATATCTCTTAATCTCAACATGAAACAAGAGAAAATTTCCTACAATTTATCTTATAAGCTTTTTTTCAATAGTCAATAGGTTTGATATACATACATAGCGCCGCAAAGCGCCTCACGCATTATTAATAACAGCAAGAGGGCGATATTTGATATGCAAGATTTAAAAAAGGGTACTTATTTACATAGCAAGTTAAATAAAAATAAAAAATCATTTATTGCCATACTACAATTTGCAAGCTCAATATGATGTCTTATAACTAAATTGCACAGAAGTTAGTTAAATAAATGCTTGTAAGTATATACTCACCAAGTATGTGCTCTAGGGTAGTTATCGGGCGCGCCCCACTTCTCAATAGTGAACAGCTGGGGCCCATTGGACCCGTAGAGCTCTTTGAACCCGTTCATTGGGACCCTGGAGGTCCCTGTCACGAACTGTAAGAGGCGGGAACGCATCTCGTTGGAGAATGATAGCACCACCTGCGAACAAACATGTTTTTTATACAACTAAGTAGACATACAGGCGTGTGGCTTACTGATGGAAAGTGGTCACCGCAGTCAAGCAGTCTTCAAAAGAAAAGAGGTTTGCCTTATCTAAATATTCTTTCGCAATCGGTGTCCCATCTATAATCGATGTCCCATCTATAATCGGCGTCGACCAAAAAGTTCTGAAGTTGAGGTGGAAAACGACCGTGAGTCAGATTACGGTAGAGAGTCATAGTAAGGGTCAGAGTTTAGGTCAAAGCAAGGGACAGAGTTAAGGTCAAAGTTAGAGTCAGAGTTTTGACCAATAAGCTGGGGTAAGATTAAAGATCAAAGGTAGGGTGATCATTAAGGTCAAGGTCAGAGCTAAGAGTCACAGTAAACGTTTAAATTAGGGTCAGAGTTAAGGTGAAAGCTAAGGTCATCTTTAAGGTTAAGGTCAGAGTTACGGTCAAAGTGAGATTTAAGGTGAAGGTCAGAGTTAGGGTTAAGGTCAGCCTTACGGTCAGATTTAATGTTAAGAGTTAAAGGTTAAAGTATGAAAAGAGCCTATCGCTTTCTCAAAGAGTCGGCAACGCATCAGTGACCTTTTTAGGGTCGTTGGTGTCTATGAACTGCGGTGATTGCTTACCATCAGGCAACCTGCATGCTCGTTTGCCTACTATTCTATAAAAAAAAAAAAGTAAGGATCATTAAGGTCAAACTTGAATAAGAACTTACCCTCCAAAACCACTGCACCACAATATGGTTGGCGTGGTAGTCCCCCTTGTACAGCGTGTTGCTGCGCCAGTCCCGCACGTCGATGTGCTGGATCCCGCACAGCAGCAGCTCCAGCTCGTTCTCGTCGAAGATCTTCAGTAAGTTCAGCGGCACCAGACCGCCGAAACCTTCGAGGAAGGCTGACATTTGCTCTTGGACTCGGCTCACGAACCGCCATTGGATCACCAGTCTGGAATGAGGCTTCTTTTTGACGACATCTGTGGCCTAATGGTTATCACGCCGGACTGCCACACCGGAGGTACCGGGTCCGATTTCCGGTCGGGTCAAGATGGACAATGTTTTCCAGATTGACCTGAGTCTTGGATGTTTCTCTATACTTATGTTTTGTTATAAAATATAAAATACTAGCTTTTGCCCGCGGCTCCGCCCGCGTGAATTTCCTACGGGAACAGTGTTGTTTCTTGGCATGAAAGGTACCCTGTGTCCTTTTCAGTATTTCTAACTATGTGTATGCGAAATTTCAGAAAGATTGGTTCAGAAGACGAAGCGTGAAGAGGTAACAAATAAACAAACAAACTCACTTTCGCATTTATAATATTAGTTAGAATCCTGTAACCAGCGCCCTACCCCGACTTCGCTGGGGAGGTACATACATAAATTGTAGCTATTGGTGAAACAATTTTTCAAATCGATTTAGCAGTTATGAAGATTACCGCCTACAAACAAACTCACAAACACTTCCTCTTTATAATATTAGTGTGAAGTATGATAATTCCTTACTTGATATATTCATCTTTGTTCTCGTCGTCGACGGAGATGTTGGCACCGTCGGGCTTCAGTTCCCGCTGGATGGTCTTCCCGAACTGTTCCTCATCCACGCTGAACGTTAAATCTAGCTCTGACGGATCATTTTCCTAGACAAAAATAATATATTTCATTTGTACACACACACATCAGAAGTGGGATATTTGTATCACATTATTTGTATTGTATTTGTTTGTTGTGGGATTTGTTAGACATCAGAAGTGGGATATTTGTACCACTTTACCGACACGTATTGTATAAGCTGTTTTACCGACATGTTACAATCAGTCATACAAACAGCATATGTTAAATACTCTTGTCATGTAAGACCGACGTTAACAATACATTTTCAAAAACAATATTTTTAATATATCTTCTTTGTCTCTTAGTTATGTTTGTAAAGAGACAGTGGAATAGTACAAAAAATAATAAGAACACATTTGTAGGAATTCGAACTTTAACTTCAATAACACCAAGATAAAACCTAAATAGAAAAACATATTGTACGAATAATCCTGTCCTAAAATAATACTCACCTTAATCCACATAAGGGAGTTGTAGTACTCGAGATCAACGGACTCCATGTCTTTGAGATCTATAGCCTTGTTCAGCATCATCTTGTAGAACGGACGGATGAAGAATGCTGGAACAAACATTACGGATGACTGATTAAGCCTTGAAATAAAGTTTTTACGCATAAACAAATAGAGCGAGAAACAATACGGATGCTGATTAATTTTACTTTTATACAGGGTGTTTGGGTAAACACCTGCAACCTCTCTAGGGGTGAAAGTACTCAAGAATATGAGCAACTTTTTATACGGGACCGATTCTGTAATCTCAAAAAAAAATCAGCTGTTCCATACATTTTACAATACATACTCGACTCGCTTAAAAAAATTACGCGAGATTACTTTTTGAAAGCTTTTAAAAATAAGCAAATTATAAACGTTGCAATTTACTAATCATCACAATCGAGTTTCGCCGTTTAAAAAACAAAATTTCGTTGTGTTTGTGTGTGAAAGAGATAGATAACTCTTGTTTTCTCTCGCTCTTTCGCACTCTCTTCGACTCTCTCTTAGATGTCTTCGAAGTAATAAACTACTAGCATTTCAGAATGTTGCGAAAAATCGCATAAGTCAAGTACAATCCTCTAAAAAAGAGGAGTATTCTCATTCTCTAACTATGTGTATGCAAAATTTCAGGAAGATTGGTTCAGTAGATGAAACGTGAAGAGGTAACAAACAAATAAATAAACAAACAAACTCACTTTCGCATTTATAATATTAGTTACGATCAGAACTAGCATTTCAGAATTTTGCGAAAAATCGCATAAGTCAAGTACAATCCACTAGAAAGTAAAGGATATATCTCCGTCTCTCTTTAATCTCCAAGTCTTACCATCTAGAAGTTTGCCATGATACACCGCCATGCCAGCAACTCTGCCAATAAACTTGAAGTACGAGAGATGCTCCTCATTGCACACCCCACTGTTGGGGTTGATCTGTAGAGTGTAGTTGTCCATCGCTGAATATTCGAATAACCCATAGTAAGGGTTGAACATCTCTTTTGATAGCAGGAAGAACCATTCGCGGGCTAGGCCGCCGTAGTCTGTAAAAAAACATATTTTATAAATCTGTCAATGACCGCAAAGATAATAACGAGGTAGGCTGCTTTTAAAAGATCGTATCGTGGTGTCGCTGTCGTGGGAATTCACGATATAACGATTCCAAGATAAAGTTGTGATTGTATACTGAATGAACTCACCGAGACCGACTTCGGATTGAAACTCGACCCAGAGCTTAAGTTTTCAGCTCATGATGCGGTACGAGTCTTCCAAGATTGTGAGTGAATGATATAGTGAATGACAAAGAGAACTATAAAGTGAATGATAGAATTAACTCACCAAGGCCGACTTCGGACTCAAACTCGACCCAGAGCTTGGTTTTCAGCAGCTCGATGCGGTTTACGGTGCTGATAATGCGGTACGAGTCTTCCAAGATGGAGTTGCGACGGACCTTTATCTCGAACTTATTGGGAACGTTGCTCTGTGAACAGATAACTTCTTGTAAGTCGGTCTTTTGTTGTGTTTTGTTTATTTAATATGGCTTTTGTGGGTAATAAGATTCACATTACATATATATTCCCACTTAGACGGGAATAACTAAGTTCTATGAATGAAAAGCTTAGTCGGTCTTTCTGGTTTAGGCGCGATTGGTCCAATTCTCGATTGGTCCAATTATCCAATTCGCGATTGGTCCAATTCGCGGTTGGTCCAATTCGCGACTGGTACAATTCGCGGTTGGTCCAATTCTCGGTTGGTCCAATTCGCGGTTAGTCCAATTCGCGATTGGTCCAATCATAACAATGAACAAGCTGTCCGCACAGCGTCGCCCGTGAAATATCTTTCCAACGATGAAAGACTTTTTTAATATGAGAACAGTAGTTTATGAGTTTATTCATATCAAACAAACATACATACATACATACAAAAATAGAAAATTTTCCTCTTTGTAATATTAGTAGGTATAGATTATAGATGTATAGATTAATACAATTACATATTTTTATGTACATGTATTGTTTATTTATCATAATCATATTACCAATCACATATGTGTTACAAGCTTCTTATCTTACATATAATAAAACAGTAAAAATATTTTTTAATTATGTACATTTGGTATTTTTGACTGAAATGGATAGAGAATAATAGAAAGCAAAAATATATTTTTTAATTTCTTGTCTGTCTGTCTGTATGTATGTACGCGTTTCACGCAAAAACTACTGGATGGATTTGAATGAAACTTTTCTTGTTGTATAGCTATTAAGCCTGGGCAACATATAAGCTATAATTCATTTTGAAAACTGGAACACCTGATGAAGAACCATAACAGAACAGCTAAACTATAAGCGATAAGGAAATGGTACCTTAGCGAAAGTTTATCAAACTGATGAGCATTTTTTGTTGACGTATAAAAAAGAAGATCAGGATCATCTGATAAAGAACTCCAAGAGACCAGCTACACTATTACATATATGGAAATGGCGCCTTAGCAAAAGTTGTTCAACCTGACGACCATTTTCTACTGACGTATAAATATTGAAGATCAGGAACATCTGTTCCCGTTCATCAACATAATAATATATTCCCGCGGGACACGGGATAACGGCTGAAATTTCGAGTACTGGAGTTTAGGTTACTACGAAGCGAAACTCACGCGGGCGAAGCCGCGGGCAACAGCTAGTAAATTTTAATTGTGTACTTCGTAAAAAATGAACCAAGTTCATTAAAAATCAAAAATATACTATGATCGTACCAACTTAACATTATGATTCATCACATATTTCATCAAATATATAAGAGAAAAAATGTTTATACTGTTACTTATCTTAAGATAAGGTAGAAAAAACTATGGCTTTATATAAATATATGTATTTGTTATAAAATATAGTATCGTTGAGTTAGTATCCTATAACACAAGTCTCTCTTACTTTGGGGCTAGTTCGATCTGTTTGATTTCCTATTTATGTATTTAAAAAATAAGATTTTGGACCAATCGCGAATTGAACCTATCGCGAATTGGACCAACTGCGAATTGGACCAACCAAGAATTGGACTAACCGCGAATTGGACCAACCGCGAATTGGACATTTTTTGCATCTTTGGACCAATCGCGAATTGGACCAAACGCGCCTAAACGGGTCTTTGCTGTGTTTTGTTTTATATGGTCTTTGTGTACAATATAGATTCACATATATTCATTAACACTTAGAAGTGTATGACTGAAGTTCTAAAAATGAGAAAGCCAGTCTAAACCAGTATTGTCCATAATGGCACAGGTGGACCTAATGAGGTCAACGAAAAACTCGGCGGGGATCTTCGTTGGTGGAAAAAAATGGTGGTTCACAAGTTGTAACTATGTGCGCGATTTTGTTTATGCTACAAATGAAAAAGTCAAATGTTGAAAGTGACCTACCTACGCATCGCATGTGCAACATCTCCGACTGCTATTTTGTGTACATACTGAGTAGGCAGGTTCCATAACAGTACATATCAAATTATGATTCGGGTTGTTAAAATAACAGGATTTAGTAGTAATCGTTCTTAAAAGTTTATTTCCAAAAAAATAATCTGCCACCATTAGTAATGTGCCGTTCTCGAAATCTTCAAAAAACAAGCCGAAACTTCCTTAAAAAATTCTCGGAAATATTCTTAAGAACGGAAAACGGCGCCCTTCCCAGAAATAAAAATACTGGATCCGCCCTTGATTGAAAGTCAATCTTTGATAGATGAAATGTCAGAAGGGTACCTATTTAAATTAGTTGCCAGTATAAGAAATTAGTTCTATTGCTTTTCCGCAACATGGCGAGGGTTTTTATATTCCTGGTCAGGCTATAATATGTTAAAAGTGACTAAACAAAACGCAAAAATTATTTTTTCTAATTTTTTTTTTTTTTTTTATAACATAGGGCGGCAAACGAGCAAGCACTTACCGGCTTACGCAGCTGACTCTTGAGGTACTCGTACTTCCGTTTGTAGTCCCTGGAGTAGGGCACCGCAGGGCCCGCGATCTGCGGGTTGGACAGTCGCGGGTCCTCCCACTGCGTCGTGCGGGTGTCTGCAAACATGACCAGTTGTTTACAACTTCTTCTCATACTCCTTAACCTTTTCTCACTTTTATGTGGGGTATTATTAGTTCTGGCTTGCAACCCTAATTCCTTCCAACTTCCTTGCCTAATAAAAAAAGTGTGCGGGACGAAACGTCAACTTCAGTGCGCGCGATACATTTCAAACTACGCGCGCTGGAACTGTCAGTGAGTCGGTCGACAACGAACGGTGCTCATGGCGGCAATCGTGGTCGCTCCATGAGATAATTTCTACCACTGCCACTGGTGTATATTTATCATTTAATATACTGCTAAACATTGACTTAACACAAAACAAAAGATATCTCTAAAAAGAACGTAGGTATCTCATTCTATTCTATTTTTCTATTCGTGTACCAAATTTAATCGACATCCGTCCAGTAACAGCTAGTTAAAATGGAAATAAACAAAATCAAATACAAATGGAAAAAACACGCGAGGCGGGCATTCTAATAGATACGCTAAGCGCATATTCAACAGTTAAGCTTCACAAGGGCTTAGCACAGGTAACACAACCTAATGGTCACAAACAGGACTCACTGTGGTCGATGAAGAATATCCTCCCGTCGGTGTGGACCCGCTCCTCCCAGCCCTCCGGCAGCGGGCCCAGCTCGTCAGCCGGGCCCGCCGACGCGGCTGCGGCGCTCGGCAGTCTTGACGCACAACCTAATGGTCACAAACAGGACTCACTGTGGTCGATGAAGAATATCCTCCCGTCGGTGTGGACCCGCTCCTCCCAGCCCTCCGGCAGCGGGCCCAGCTCGTCAGCCGGGCCCGCCGACGCGGCTGCGGCGCTCGGCAGTCTTGACGCACAACCTAATGGTCACAAACAGGACTCACTGTGGTCGATGAAGAATATCCTTCCCGTCGGTGTGGACCCGCTCCTCCCAGCCCTCCGGCAGCGGGCCCAGCTCGTCGGCCGGGCCCGCCGACGCGGCTGCTGCGCTCGGCAGACTTGACGCACAACCTAATGGTCACAAACAGGACTCACTGTGGTCGATGAAGAATATCCTCCCGTCGGTGTGGACCCGCTCCTCCCAGCCCTCCGGCAGCGGGCCCAGCTCGTCGGCCGGGCCCGCCGACGCGGCTGCTGCGCTCGGCAGACTTGACGCACAACCTAATGGTCACAAACAGGACTCACTGTGGTCGATGAAGAATATCCTCCCGTCGGTGTGGACCCGCTCCTCCCAGCCCTCCGGCAGCGGGCCCAGCTCGTCGGCCGGGCCCGCCGACGCGGCTGCTGCGCTCGGCAGACTTGACGCACAACCTAATGGTCACAAACAGGACTCACTGTGGTCGATGAAGAATATCCTCCCGTCGGTGTGGACCCGCTCCTCCCAGCCCTCCGGCAGCGGGCCCAGCTCGTCGGCCGGGCCCGCCGACGCGGCTGCTGCGCTCGGCAGACTTGACGCACAACCTAATGGTCACAAACAGGACTCACTGTGGTCGATGAAGAATATCCTCCCGTCGGTGTGGACCCGCTCCTCCCAGCCCTCCGGCAGCGGGCCCAGCTCGTCGGCCGGGCCCGCCGACGCGGCTGCTGCGCTCGGCAGACTTGACGCACAACCTAATGGTCACAAACAGGACTCACTGTGGTCGATGAAGAATATCCTCCCGTCGGTGTGGACCCGCTCCTCCCAGCCCTCCGGCAGCGGGCCCAGCTCGTCGGCCGGGCCCGCCGACGCGGCTGCTGCGCTCGGCAGACTTGACGCACAACCTAATGGTCACAAACAGGACTCACTGTGGTCGATGAAGAATATCCTCCCGTCGGTGTGGACCCGCTCCTCCCAGCCCTCCGGCAGCGGGCCCAGCTCGTCGGCCGGGCCCGCCGACGCGGCTGCTGCGCTCGGCAGACTTGACGCACAACCTAATGGTCACAAAATATAAATAGTTGTAACTTATGGGTCAGTCGCTCAGTGACCACGGTTCTTGCAACAAGAACCGAAACGTCCGAGAAATTAAATAGGTACGCATTTAATACTAAAATTATATTTATTGTGTATTGTCAACAATATGTTCTAATATTGTGATGTTGTTGTTGATGTCGTTATTCTGATGCTAATCATCAGCGCTGTAAACAAACCTCAGTGGTTAACAACATAACAGTGATACATTATTGTCTATGTTATAACGTGAAATAAATAAAATAAATAATACCTGTTTAGTTTTATTTATGTTTAAAAAATATAAATGACAGATATCGTCGATCTGAAACTACTGTCTATAACCCAGTGCAAGTTATCTTGGGTTGTTTGGTGGTATATGATACAAACTTCATCTAAATATACGTTATCTAAATATATTTTTTATCTAAATTTATTTTTATTCGTATTTCGTTTCATTTAATTTCGGCATTAATAAACAAAGTACAAATACTTATCCTGTTTACATTCGAGATATAATTTTCAACACAAAATCAATACTTATTTTTATCTAGGTACTTATAAAGATACAAGTTTTGCTGAATTATTATGGCAAAGTATTTTTATATATTTTTAGTGTACTGTTCTATACAACAAAAAGTTTATTCATTCAAAAGACAAAATCACGGATTCGATACCCACAACATCCAAATAATAAAGTGAACGTTTTGACGCAATATGCCACGCTCCACGCATTAAACTATACCTGTTCTAGGATCTATCCATGTCGTTGTTTTCTTATTATGATCGATGAAGAATATCCTTCCATTTGGCGCTTTTTGCATCGTCCATCCTGGCGGTAGACCTGCGTAACACAAAAACATCTTAAAACTAGACTTACAGACTTACTGTAAGTTTCAGTACAAAGTTAAATAAATGATGTCTAAAAACATAATAAAACACAAACATAAAAAAATCAACCATGTGTAGTTTTTTTCTGTTTGGCAAATAAATATTTTTGCTTTGTTTTTTTTTTCTTTCTTTCAAACACGCCATGCGTGACCGCCTTTAATTGTGGGCGGGTCATTCACTACGTTACGCGTGTTTTTCAAAGTGTCAAATTTAATATTTCTACTGTTATAGGTAACCTTTTATACAATTCTACTGACAAATAAACAAGCTCTATGCACATACGTACAATGTAAACCATTCTACTAATATTATGTTAACTTTCTTACTATCATCAACGTTATCTTTCTTTAATTAATGATGGGCAGATGGCCCCTAGTAACGTGGTAAATTTATTGACACTGAACCAGGAAGTTTCGAGTTATCTCTCCATAGCTCAGAATGTGCGTAAAAATTGAAGACAATTCTTATACGGACCTTCTTTTTCATACTCACCGTCACTGTTTGGCAGATTTTGACTTTGGTTGCTGCTCGCGCTACTGCTCCGAGTGCTTTCAGTCGATCCGTCCGTCTCTTCCTGCCAAACGCCCAAACTTTACTTTTTTTTACTTAACGTCGCTCAAATACTGCCATTTATACTTGACCGGTGGATAATTATGATACACTGAATAATGAACGTTGTGATTATTGCAATAAAGTGCAGAATAGAGGAATCCATCGTCAGAAAGATACGAGTGACAGGATTTCATTACGAATTCCTGGATAATTATGTTTACTACCAAACTATTCTCAATTTTAAAGCGGTCAGGTAAGAATGGTCAATTGAAAATTTTAATCAACTGAGCTGTCTATAACTTAACTGTCCCAGCAAACATTTTTGGTCGAAATTACCATAAAATTACCTATTTATACTAGGAATAGGTAATTTTATGGTAATTTCGACCAAAAATGTTTGCTGAAATATGTGTAGCTTACTATGATACGACTACTATACCTACTATATAAGTATAATAAATTGTGTCTTCGTCACTTTCAAAGATGTTGAATAGTGTGCAAAAAGATCGGAGTAATAAAGAGTGTTTTTTATTTAAATTACAATTATATTAGCTACAACTTTTACATTGCTTTTTAGTTGCTGGATTTAAGAATTTGCTGTCACATTTTAAATACATACAATGTTTTTTATATTGTTATATTTAACATATGTAACTAGTTTATATCTTATTTACTATACAATAAACTACCCTACAAAATTATTCGATAAGATAAAACGATAAAGGTAAATACACTACTATCTACCGGCTACCCATTCCTCAACCAAAAAGCACATATAGCTCAAGCATATACAATAAGAAGCGTGGCACGAACTGTCAAGATGAGCGTCAAAACTGTCAAAATATCACACGAAAATACAGAAAAGAATTAAAATTGTAAAAACAATTCCCAAGAAATATTAAAAATAAATCTACTAACAGTTTTTAATGTGTGTCAAACCATTCAGTTTTAGATGTGTCAATATTAACCTGTAAAATAAACCGGTCTGTTAGAATTGTTAATGTTTTTTCTGCCCTATTGACATGTCAATCGACAGTAACTATTTTGTGATTAACTGTATATTTTTGTCTCAAGCGGAAGGCGTATATAATCAATATTTAAATGTGATTATAAAAATGGCCGATCATCAGTACAGTTTGTACAGAAATAACACGGAATGACTCCATGTTAGTAATTGAAGTTTCAGATTTGACTACAGTACTATATGTAACAGAATACATCTGATATCATCACAGATATCATGTATATTTTTACTAAAAAAAATACATAAATATAAATAAATAAATATCAATCAGTTAAAACAATAACACATTTGGAAGGAGGATTGCTTTAATATATACTTACCTACTTGCGAACCTCGAAGGCAGAAGCCACTTTATAAAACACAGCAAAAATTATAACCAGATCGAATCCCATGAATTCCTCAAAAAAGGAGTTCCAAGAACGGCAACAGGTGACCCTCGCGCGGGCAGCTTTCTCGCTGAACGATTAGCTATTGTTGTTCAGCGCGGGAATGCTGCCTGCATGATGGGCACCTTGCCAGGCACCAAATTTTGAATTAGAATTTTGCATCACGTAATCAGTAAATTGGCCTAAAATACAGATAGTCCAGAACTCCATAGAGATCCAAGAACCCATTTAAAATTTAGAAACTTCGATATACACGTTCCACTTGCCACAAAAATACAGGAGACGTTCACAAATCGCCGCAAGCGGGCTGTGGTTAAGGTAAGCACTTATGGACATCACAATAGGCTGTTGTTCCTCACGCTGCCTCATAGACAATTTCCCAAAGCACTCCGTTTTAAGCGTGCGGGGTGACGCGAAATGTATGTGATATGCTCGGCTTTTGTGTCTACAGTTCTCCCAGCAAACATTTTTGGTGGAAAATACCAAAAAATTAACTATTCTTGGTATAAATAGG
Organism: Ephestia elutella; assembly: GCA_018467065.1. Classification (NCBI taxonomy): domain Eukaryota; kingdom Metazoa; phylum Arthropoda; class Insecta; order Lepidoptera; family Pyralidae; genus Ephestia; species Ephestia elutella. The sequence goes on from CM031582.1 coordinate 1,558,675, forward strand.
TAATTTTATGATAATTTCGACTAAAAATGTTTGCTGGACTATGAGTTTGTGATCTGAATTATAAATCAATACATATAAATATGAATTGATGTTGTATATAAATGATTTATCCCGTCTTTTTGATTCTGTTGGTTTAGATGTTGGGATTTTTGTTAGCGAAAACACGGCAAGCGTGTTGAGCTGAAGTTTGGGCCGACGGCGCCGTGCAACACGCTAGGCGTATTTGTCAACAGTGAACTTATGAAAAATTGCCAATTCGCGAATGTCCAGCATATTGAAGGACATTTCACGCATAGGTATTCGAATAGCAGATTAATTCCAAACTTATCATTCTGCGCCTAAATTTAACAGGTATATTTTAGCGTAAAATGTTCATATTAATGTTTTGTTTATCTGTTTAGGGGAAACTCCACCCAAATACCTAAACACGAACGGTCAATTTGACGTTGAAGAAAACACTTCAAATAATACAATAGCTTCATTACGAGTTAAACTACTGTTCTCAACGTTATATAGATTACGATAACTACCTCTATATACAATAATGGTACAATCGTATGATAGTGAGATCTAATGCTCCCAGCAAAGCGTGTCTGTACATTCCTCGTCACCCCCGCGCGCCCTTCTTACCTCAGACTCGTCCGTATCGGTCGTCGTCCGCCGCCTCCGAGAGGTCGGTGACCTCGCGGGACTAGCGCCCCCTGTCGGCGTACTGAAGTGATTCTCATCAAACGTCAACGCCTCCTCCGCTAAATCTTCAATAATCTCTATTTCTTCCGTCTCATCTAATTCAGTTTCATTATTTTGCGTATTATTATCTCCATTAGTTGCCACATTTTCAGATTCAGTTATTTCTGTCTGTCCATTATCTACAACTCTATTTTCAGCTTCAGCAATTTCAACCTCAGTCGTTTCCACATTTGGTTCAGTTTCATTCTCGTTAGTTTCTCCGTTTATGGCATTGGGGGCGTCACCTTCGACGTCATCCTGACTAGTAGCCGCGTTATCACAATCAGCTTGAGCATCATTTTCATTTGTTTCGTTGTCATCCTCGTCTCCCTGTATTCTAACAGTTTCGTTGGCGCACACAACGTCGTCTTGATCTTGGTTATCTCTTAAATTATTATCACAGTCGGTTTCATTACTTATACTAGTTGGTTCGCCCGCGCCTTCTCGCGTCTCTTCCTGTTCTACGTCATTGAGTTCCGGAGATCGTATTGGAGTAGAGTAAGGAGTTGCATCAGGGGAGTTAGTGTCACCGCTTCTATTGCTTACATCCTCCTGTCAGAGATTTATATGATATTATGCACCCACAAACTTATGTCTGCAGATCGCTTTTTAGCTGCACAGATAAGTTTGCATACCACTCGAATAAGATCTTTGTTTTTAGTGAAATTGTCTATAAAGATCTTACTATAGTGTTGAGTGTAATCTTCGCGTGCTTAGAATTGTCTATGACAGTGAGGACAACACAATGGATGTCTGTTGGCACCCGTGAACCGTTGGCACCGGATTAGTATTGAATGATGTTGACTATGAGTTTTATGCGTAGCTGTGTACTCATAAATTCTTTGAAAATCATGATGAATGTCTGGTAGTTTTTGAAAAGGCACCGAATGTATTTAAGACTTCTTAAACCTATTAACTGTGTGGCTATTTTCAGTGGCAAACAATTACCACTAAACAATCGCAACAGAAAAAGCACTGCATTTTTAAATTAAAGTATATAATTGCATAATTCAAAGTTAGTCCGTTAAGCAAAATGCAGAAGCAGTAGTAATAATAACAAATAAAAATAAAAAGAGGCAAAATGTCAACACTTTGCAAAACACGTCATCATTTACACATTTACTGGTAAAAATACTTTATTTTTTCATCAGAAGAAAAATTAAAAACTCAAAATGTTTCCATTGTTTTTTAATTTAAATAAAAAATGAGTACACAGCATAAAATATCCAATTAGTTACTCGCTGAAGCCCATGCTATATTAATGGTACAAATATCGATACTCCCTTCCTAATTAAAATCCAAATTAAAAAAAAAAGTAAACCAAGTCTAAAAAAATATTGAATTAAAAAGAAAATGTGCAAAGGCCAAAACGATCAAAGTCGATATTATGCAATTTAGACTTAGTAAAATTTTACATATTGAAATACGACTCACGTATCTTACGGGGTAGACAGAGACAAAAGATGAGCGATCTCTATTCATGACGGCCTAGTTTATTATCAAAAGTACTTACAAGTTTAACATTAGAACCATAGACATAGAAAAAACAAAATTATTTTCTAGCTCTATGATTATAACACAAAGAAAATATTAAAGCATCTTCTGCATTTGTTCGACTGCCATTTTCCTTGTCAATTTTTTTTTCCACTTTTTTCTTAACTGGAAAGTGTTCAGTATAATAAACAATAATTTACTAGACTATTTACGATAAACTCAACCCTGTCTAACACGTAAATCGTGTATCTACTTTATCCCGAACAAACCTACTAAAAAACGCAATCTTGCATGCACAACTATGCCATCCGTATAGACATTTATCTATACAATTGAACATGCACAACAGTGGGCTTGTACCCTTAAATATTGGGCTCGAAGCGAAAATTAGAAACCGAATTTTCTGTTGTATTAAAGACACAAAATATTGAGATGTTAATTTTAAATTAAAAAAATAAATATTTGAGTGGATGAAAAAACGATTTACAGATCCTTTCATTGTTGACCTAGCTTAGTATAAGCATTTAGGTCAATCTTTAAACAACATAAAACTTTATTTTGTGCCTTCAAAAACTCGAGCAAATTTATAACAGAGTTTTCAAAAATATTTAAAATGCATGCGACATAAAAAGTACGCCATCTGTGTATTTGTCTAAAAATGTTTTCAAACATGCATTTTTTACATGAGTTCCCACTGGTTTTAACTCCATACGTCAACTTGGTGCACAATAGGTCGGAGGAAATTTTCAAAAACAAGTCAACATCTCTAAATTTCTTGCACATGTAAGTTATCATTTAAATTGAAAGTAAGCGTAAAACTAAATGGCTTTCCAGTCGCCAGGACATCGTGCATAAGGTTGACTTATAAGATCATTTATAACATAAACTTTTGAGTTAAAATCACAGAAAAGATCCCATCCTAATTTAACACCACCGATATTTTAGTCTTTTTTTTAAATAAACGCTTTAAAGGTTTCCAGGAGTTACTTAAAGCAAATACCCACTCTTTCGTCTATGACTGAGAGATTACTAAAATTATAAATTCCCAATAGATGATAAGTGACCCGTATTTACTACCCTTCTTAACAATCATTGATATTTTTGACTACGTAGTCCCAGTGGCGCCCTCATTGATCTTTTACTTTCTAATATTAGATGGGCCAGTTATTTTTTTTACACGACTGACCAAAAAAGGAGTGATAAGTTGTCAGGGTTCATGTATGTATGATTTTATGTATGCAAGTTCTTTATTCCACCATAAGTCCTGAACGGCATAACAGATTAAAATGTGAGAGGTATTTTTAGAATCCTTGAATTCCTCCGAGTGACATAGGCTATGTCGGTATCATATTAGCCGCAAATTAATCTTATGTAATACACAATGAGGGCGCCACTTCTGATACACGCAGTATGGCGCGCCGCCGTCGTCGCATTTCGAATGAAACGTCATCGCATTTCAAATCAAAATGCAGCACGTGCGCATACGATAATATAAAGATTTACAACTGCGGTGCACCATGTTCGCCGAAGTATTGCGAATAAAATAGATAAAAGAATTTCCCAGCTTAAAATATATACTTAATGTTCTTCAGAAATAAGGACAGGCACATACCTGGTGCTGCTCGGCCGAAGGGCTGGAGGAGTGTTCCTCGTCAGCGGAGATGTGGAAGCGGCGCTGGAACTCCGTGGCGGCCGTCTCCATACGCTCGGCTTGCGATTCCGTGCTTTGCATGCGACTGGGGAGCAGTATTGAAACATTTTAATATTGAATAGGATAATTGATCGTAGTTAAAAAAAAAGAAATATTTGTGCCATAAAATCGGCTATTATTAAGCATTGGTGGCCGTGTGGTAGTGCGCCCGCCTGTGGCTGCAAAGGTCCCAGGTTCAAATCCTGCCCATGCTACATGAGTTTGTGTATTATTCTGATTCATGTATGGTAGTTTTCATCGACCATCACTTACTTCCGGTGAAGGAAAACGTTCGTGAGAAAACCTGACCTCTGGTTGATGATTATCAGCTAATGTATGAAATGGAGAAGGCAATGGCAAACCATTCCATTAACATTGCCAAGATAGTAGTTGTGTGTGTTTCATTCCATATAATGACCACGACCCTGACGACTAAAGAGGAGGAGGTATAAAACCAACCACTTAATAAACCACTAAAACTGTAGACGCCGCCATTTGCCAGTCTGATTTTTGTACTCAAAAATGCGCCGTGTGTGTCGCACTCGCATCGCAATTTTCACACAGTCAAAACAAGTGTTTTCTACAATGTAAATACGCTAGGCGTAATTTCTAGCAGTGTAAACACGCCAAGCGTGATTTTAGTAGTGTACATTTTAAAAACCTACAAGCAGTCCTCTTATTTAATATAGAAATTAGATATAATGAAAAAAATCTATGCGAGCAGGACTTGAACCCGCGATCAGCGCTTTATACGACGATGCACATCGACAATCTTCTTCCTACTGCACCTTCAGTGCAAAAAAATCTAAAAAACCTACTAGAAGTTCTTATAGAATAGAATAAGTTTATTTGAATTGCCACAGACACTAAAACATTAATAAACAAAGGCTTAAACTAATTAAAAATGACATACAAATTAGTGTGCTACAGCAAAGCAAAATGACCATAACTCAGTGGTCTTTCTGCACAGAAACACAGATTTTTCAGTTATGGCCGTCAATGTAGTCTTTATAATAAACTCACGTGAAGGTAGGCCGCTCCCACTGCGTGGACCTCTCTATGTGGTTCACATAGTAGGTCCTGCCGTTGGCGTCCTGGCGCTCCTCCCAGCCTGGGGGCAGCGGGTCTCCCCCAATAGTCTGAAACAAACATACAGACATATTGAATAGCTTTAATGAATTCATGGACTGATTTTAAGTCATAATAAAAAGGAGGACCCGTCCGGACGTTTCTCAATGGTATTGTAAAATTCGAACTGCATACCAGATAGAATCGAAAAACATACTAGAATCAAAAAACACACTATATAATCTTTTTAATTGAAATTACTGTCAACAAGACAAAATAAAATGAAAAAAACAAATGACAATTTCTGGCTGTTTAATCGAAAATTGCCGAAACTTTACATGCGGTAACCTTAAAATCACCAAACCGATTTTCATGAACTTTTCGCTAAATAGATGCGGTGATTCGTGAAGAAGGTTTTAGTATTGTTTTGTAACGTAAATGTGCTTTACCACATGGCAAAAGCGTTGAGCAAAAGCTAGTTTGATTCATAACTAGCTGTCAACTGTTGCGGTCGACAAAAGGGTTAGTATAAAATACAGAAACCTGCAGAAAAAATTCATATCAATCAATCAATCAAATCAATTTTTGAGGTAATAGTAATTTGCATATCAGCATTGGTATATACTTAATTGACAACATTTCATTTTTAAATAAAAATTATCATTTCTTAAATTCATTTCCCAAACCATAAATATACTTAAATATTTTATATAATTTTTTACCTTTTAGAAATTACACGTAAAGAGATAGAGACGTCACAATGCAAGGAAATAAAAACTTTAAATAATAATGTAAAAAAAAATGTTGTCAATTGGTTGGTTACAAAAGGGTGGACTCGTGGAAAATACTATTTCGAAAATATGCAATAAGGATGAAACACCAATAATTTTGCGAGAACTGTACAATTCTAATCTCGAAAAATATCCTCGCGAACACATATATATAAAATTAAAAATAAACATAAAGCGAATAAGTGCCAGTAATCCACTGGCAGCTATGCGAAGGCAAGCTAAGCTATAAACTGAAAATAACGTACTAATTGTGAAGCCTCGACTATCTCCCAGTCATCGCCGGTACAAGACGGGACGGTCCGCTCTGCGCCCTCCGATACCTAGCCAAATACTAAAACTGTATCACCAGCGGTGGCGAAGCGACACAAAAATATAATAAATCTACAGTAATGTAAAAAAAAATGTAAGACAATTCTATGTAAATATAATTTAAAACAAAATTGTAAGCTCATAAAATAAATTGGTTTATTTACCTTTAAGTACCCATTTTATTTACTAGCCTACAAAACAAACGACGAAACTAGAAATAGGTAGAAGTACAAAAAAAAAATAATAGGCTGAAAAACGACATTCAAGCGAGCAAAGCCATGGGTAAAAGATGATTTTTAACAAAATGCCTAACAACAGTGAGCATTTTTAAAGTGGCAGTCTCGAAAGTCTAATATTTAGAATAATAAGTTTGAGGAGCCCTGTATTTAGATGTTATATAGGTTAAGAAACACAATAGAACTTGCTTTTAAAGAAAGTCAAATAACCTTGAAAACCTGGCGTAAGTTTCATCTTGATACGCCGCTTAGAACCTGAGATGCGCAGACGAAGTCGCGGGCACAGGCTAGTAAATAATACTAGTAAAGTGGTACTAACCGGCTGCACGGTCTGCCCCAGCTGCGGCGCGGGCTCCACCATCTCCCAGTCCCCGTGGGGCGTGGGCTCCTCGGCGCCCGGCTCGCCCACGCGCCCCACCAGCGCCACGTACACCTCGATGTGGCCTAATGATACTACTACTAACCGGCTGCACGGTCTGCCCCAGCTGCGGCGCGGGCTCCACCATCTCCCAGTCCCCGTGGGGCGTGGGCTCCTCGGCGCCCGGCTCGCCCACGCGCCCCACCAGCGCCACGTACACCTCGATGTGGCCTAATGATACTACTACTAACCGGCTGCACGGTCTGCCCCAGCTGCGGCGCGGGCTCCACCATCTCCCAGTCCCCGTGGGGCGTGGGCTCCTCGGCGCCCGGCTCGCCCACGCGCCCCACCAGCGCCACGTACACCTCGATGTGGCCTAATGATACTACTACTAACCGGCTGCACGGTCTGCCCCAGCTGCGGCGCGGGCTCCACCATCTCCCAGTCCCCGTGGGGCGTGGGCTCCTCGGCGCCCGGCTCGCCCACGCGCCCCACCAGCGCCACGTACACCTCGATGTGGCCTAATGATACTACTACTAACCGGCTGCACGGTCTGCCCCAGCTGCGGCGCGGGCTCCACCATCTCCCAGTCCCCGTGGGGCGTGGGCTCCTCGGCGCCCGGCTCGCCCACGCGCCCCACCAGCGCCACGTACACCTCGATGTGGCCTAATGATACTACTACTAACCGGCTGCACGGTCTGCCCCAGCTGCGGCGCGGGCTCCACCATCTCCCAGTCCCCGTGGGGCGTGGGCTCCTCGGCGCCCGGCTCGCCCACGCGCCCCACCAGCGCCACGTACACCTCGATGTGGCCTAATGATACTACTACTAACCGGCTGCACGGTCTGCCCCAGCTGCGGCGCGGGCTCCACCATCTCCCAGTCCCCGTGGGGCGTGGGCTCCTCGGCGCCCGGCTCGCCCACGCGCCCCACCAGCGCCACGTACACCTCGATGTGGCCTAATGATACTACTACTAACCGGCTGCACGGTCTGCCCCAGCTGCGGCGCGGGCTCCACCATCGCCCAGTCCCCGTGGGGCGTGGGCTCCTCGGCGCCCGGCTCGCCCACGCGCCCCACCAGCGCCACGTACACCTCGATGTGGCCTAATGATACTACTACTAACCGGCTGCACGGTCTGCCCCAGCTGCGGCGCGGGCTCCACCATCTCCCAGTCCCCGTGGGGCGTGGGCTCCTCGGCGCCCGGCTCGCCCACGCGCCCCACCAGCGCCACGTACACCTCGATGTGGCCTAATGATACTACTACTAACCGGCTGCACGGTCTGCCCCAGCTGCGGCGCGGGCTCCACCATCTCCCAGTCCCCGTGGGGCGTGGGCTCCTCGGCGCCCGGCTCGCCCACGCGCCCCACCAGCGCCACGTACACTTCGATGTGGCCGCGCACGCGCGACCGCGCACTGGAAGCGGGGCTTTACGTTCATATTTCACACACTACTATTTATTTACTTTTTTTTATTTTATTTTTTATTTGGGACTGACATGTCATCGACAAAAGGTCCAAAAAAAAAAATTCTCTTTATTTCTTATCGAGTGTGTTATTACTAACACTGGTATCCAAATTTTATTCAAGTCGCCTAAAGGCATCTGACATGACTTTTACAACTACCGCCATCTAATGTCAGTAGCCGACACTAGTAAACTAACTAGTCAGCTAATGTGCAGGTTTCCTCACGATGTTTTCCTTCACCGGAAGCAAAATATATATTTCATTTCTAAGACACAACTTGTGTCATTCATTTTGACTATGAATAAATACTTAATTGTACACTGCACCATATTTTAACAAACGGCACACAAAACATTTTTTTAATTATCTAACTATATATCGCCTATTTTAAAGGAATTTAGAAGGCAACGGACAATATTTGACAATGCTTAGCACGCAATCAAGGAAAAATAATTTGGATGAAATTGCCTTATAATTTATCGCATGAAATAAAATAACCTCTGAAAGTACGCCATATTGAATAACTGTATTGAAAAGGTTCTTTTCAACGGCGCATTTTCTTCCACGCCTAGTAATATTAAAACAACAAAAGCTGTTCCAAAACACACAACATACAAATAAGTAATTTTATTTTTTTCACACACGAAACACATTTAACTACACATCAGAGGGTGGTGTGTGCCAAAAAAGGGGTTAAAGTAATATAAAATAATTCGGAAGAACAATAAAATTTTGTAGGATGTTAAGACAAATATGTAGTTACAACATCCAAAATAGCAGCATGATAAGCTAGATAGTAGAGGGAAATACAAATTAGTACAGTTATACTAGAAAGGTTAAATAAAACAAAACCTTTAGGCATGGATATGTAACCTTTAAATTAAATCCCACCAAAAACATTCTGTAAAAAACTAGCCAAGTCTCGATGGAGCTGCTTGTTTATCTCTAAAAAGTAATGAAATCTAGACAAAGTCGTTCCAAGTCTAAGGTTCCTTACTGCGATTTCTTTATTATTATATTTAATGTTGTGTGACTTGGCCGTTGAAGGGTACACAAGGGTACAAAACCAGGTGCTCCATGACACCATTGCACTAATCTGTCGCCAGAACCGCTACCCATTGACGATGGAAAATTGCCACTTGGAAAACGTTGATTCAATAAACGGTCAATTGTAGGCTTGATAAAGCCACTAATGTATATAGAATGTTCAACGGCCAAGTCACACAACATTAAATATAATAATAAAGAAATCGCAGTAAGGAACCTTAGACTTGGAACGACTTTGTCTAGATTTCATTACTTTTTAGAGATAAACAAGCAGCTCCATCGAGACTTGGCTAGTTTTTTACAGAATGTTTTTGGTGGGATTTCACTTCTTTTTGTAGAAACGTGGACATATTGATTTATTTTATTATTTTTTTTTATTTGACACAGTTTTTTTCTTTTTAGGAGTAGTTTTATTATTATTACAAATCTTTCTTTTCTTTTTTTCCGGTTCTGATTCTTGTACAGTAGCAACAGTTTTTCGTATTGCCCATTCGCGTTCATTATATCTTTTAGACGGTTTAGACCGTTTAATTTCTGTAAGATCGGCGCGGTATTTACGCCTAAGCCGGATGTATTCGGTGATCGCTGAAGCTTGAGCTTTTATCATGGAAGTAATAAGTACTTTATTTATACTCTTGAAGTCAACATTTATGAGATGAACCCATGGAAGTAATAAGTACTTTGTACAAGTACTTATTACTTAGTACTTAGTACTTTGTACTTTGTACAAGTACTTATTACTTCTATGGATGAACCATACCATACCCATGAAGATTGGTTACTAGAATTTTAGACCATAGAGCTAGCAAAAAATGTTAAATTGATTTTTTTTCCTATGTCTACGTTCTAGAAATTTATTCCACAGAATATTGTAAAGAATAACAGAAAATTAGCTCGATTCCAAGGAAAAAATAAGAACTTCATCGAAGTTTTATTTTTCCCATGCAATAATACAGCCAGTGTTCTAAAAACCAGAGACAAAATAAGTTTAAAAAAAAATGTTGATTGTCTGTCATTCTTGGCGTATCGCGAGCAGGGTTTCCAACTTGTGGCTTACCCCAAACAAAAGTAAATAATATTTTTTAGTTAATTTGATATGTTTAAAGGGATTTTTTTATTTGACACTTGATCAGTGTTATCAAATTGAGGGTTTTAGCCCTAAATTAAGGGTCAAAATATACTTGATGAGTATTTTTTATTGATTCCTGAGGAATCTTTGACAATTTAAATATAACAATATCATTTAAACCACCATAATCATTACCAATTTTCGACATAATTGGGGCCTCATGCAAGTTGATAACCTTATTTTCATCATCAAGCATTAGGAGGCATAATATTTTAAATTTTTCATACTGAACTTAAGGTAATTTTTAAAGAAGCGGGCAACTTTTAATAGCAAAATGAAAACAGACAACAATGAAAAATTTGTCTTTTAAGTACAATCGAAATACAACTTGGTACAATATCCCGATCAATATGTACGGTTATAACGTATTATAGAGGTAACGCGTATGGCAAATACTTGGCATTTTCTGGCCAGAGATCATCTCCAAGCGTGAGCTCTGGGAAATGTGCAACGCTATAGATCAGCCACACGCCTCGAAGAGACCCATATACTAGGCAAGCTCTCGAGTGGATACCACAGGACAAGAGAAAAGTTGGTTGACCCAAGCAAACCTGGCGGCGGCGTACCGTTGCAGCGGAAAGGCAGTCGTTCTCACCTGGTCGGAAGCAAAGTGCATTGCCCAGGACAGAATCTGATGGGGAAGCACTAAAACTATTACTTAGATGGAGAAGCACTAAAAATAAAAATGTAATTGTTATGGTAGTAATAAAACTAATAAAATGTAATAACTCTTTTATTGTGATTAAGCAGAAGGGGAGGCATTCGCTCAAAAGTGGGACGCCATAGGCTAGATTAAATAAGAAGATGTGTCCCTCTACGCTGGATTTTTGCAATGACAGTCGATTTTTTTATGTAGCAATAGAAGGGGCCGTTACAGTCTCTAATACAGCTAAGACCAGCTGAGGGTTCTTCATGAGATACTTCAGACCTTCGATTTTTGACATCAAATGAAGCGGCCCACCAAGTTGAATATTTTTTGTAAAGTCGGTATGTCGATCTCTAATAGTTTGGTTGGGCTCTTGTGTTTTCTAATCAGGGTCACCAGGTACTCCAGATCTTCGATTATCCTAGTTTTTATAGTTTTCCGTTTATGTGGCCATTAAAACCTAACTCTGTGCCAAATTTCAGCTCTCTGAGTTTATGGGAAGTACTAGTTCTATTTTGATGATCATGAGTGAGTGAGTGAGTGTCGAAAATGCGAAACTTTGCTTTCGCTTAACTTCGGAACTAAATGACCTACAGACTTGAAATTTTGGATTTTAAGTATGTGATTATAGCTTACTGGATGACGAAAATTTCTTCGTTCTGGTCTTATCAAGAGGTTCTCAAATAGGGGCCTGAAAATGCGGCGAAATGGTTCCAGTAAAGGATGGTACGGCAGTGTTTGCTTCGCGCTCGACTTGGCGGGGGCACTGCCGTGCCCCCTGATTGCATAGAAGATAACCTGAATAAAACTTTTTTCCAAAAAAGTGAACCGACTTCCATCATAAAACTTAAAATCATGAAATAACAATAAAGAAAAATGTATTAGCATGCTACCTATTGAATGAGGTGAAGTCGGTGCCAAGTGCAGGGCTATGTAATTGTTTAGCTAGGCATTTTGTATATATACATGATTCTAATGTTAATTTAGATTATTTAATATTCAATTTGGCACCGACTTCACCTCATTCAGTAGGTAGCATGCTAATACATTTTTCTTTATTGTTATTTCATGATTTTAAGTTTTATGATGGAAGTCGGTTCACTTTTTTGGAAAAAAGTTTTATTTTATCATTTTTAGTCACAGACAAATAATAGTAAAATCACAGAAGTAAAATTTTTTTTTAAATATAAGCAGAAGGAACACAAATTTGACACACACACTGATGATATTTGACAATATTTGCATCCTGTTCATGATAAGGACTGTCACATAACTCTGTCCCTTTCCTTCCTTAGCATTGCAATGTATTGCAACACGAACCACTACACTGAAAGATTTATCATCCAAGCCGGATTTTTCATGCGAAATGATCCTTAACTGTCATATTTGTTGTGTTGTCACAGTTGTCATAAATATTTAAAATTATTTTTTACTGTTTTGTGCTTTTAAACTCAATAGAAATGATAAAATGCAACGTGTACAATATATGGAAGTGTTTCATAAAAAAATATTCGTGGAATATCGTTCCTTCGGTAAGCAATACATGTTTTTTTGACGTGCCCAATGATAATATACAATTTCGTGTTATTTTTGAAACACTAATCATTATTAGACTTTTGAATGCTATTTATCAGCAATATCATTATTTATTTTATAAAGTAGTGTATTAATTATAACCATTTCATAAGAAATACTACAAGTAATTTAATAATTTCGTAAATAGCATAGATCATTTGACGGATCCAGTTTTGTTTACTATGGCTGGGCCGAATCAAGGCAAATATACGAATTTAGTACCTATTCTATAAAAATCTCAGGAATTCTTTCTTGAAGATTAAAATGCACATTTTATAAAAATACTGACAGTGAATTTTATTTCAGGACAAGGAAAATATGCCAAAAAATAATACCTCAAGAAAGAGAACTGTTATGGGGAGTATTTCTCTTACGTACTACGAGTACCAGGACAGTGAATGGACGCCAGCAACCATTAACATCATTGCAATGTTTCATTGCACGTGATTTTTAATAATTTAAAATAAATTTTATTGATTTAATGACTAGTATTTTTTCCCAAAAGGGATAGAATTTCCCATCGTAAAAAGCTGATGCAGATCCGTCCGCATACCGCGCACGGCTTAAGATTCAGTGTCTCAAAATTTTTGGTTTTGCTACACTGTACCGAATATAATTAATTATCTTAGATCCGACCCTGTATTCTGTCGTTGTGTGAATAATAATCTTAGTGTGTGTTTTTGCCATGCAATTTCAAATGACATGTTCAGTCTGCTTACTATTATTATATGTCTGTGAGTAAAATAAATATTAAAAAAAAATTATTTCTGTGTTTTTAGTGCTTCTACACCTTTTCATTTTCTTTAATAAAAACTTAAACTTTTCTTTCACTGGTGGCCGAAAATAAAGAATAAGAATTCGAAACTTTTTATGTCAGTTTGATTTGAAATGTCAGAATTATTTTTGGCACATAAATAGACCGTGAGCACGCGACGACCAAACCTTCCTTATTTTAAAAATGCTGAATGTTTCACTGCGTGGTATATACGGGTAAAAAAAATTAGCGACTAGGTATGAAGTTTGGATCTTAGTTGCTTATGCAGGTAATATGGATAGCAAGGATGATTTTTATAGGTATAAAAAGCACCCTTAGGGCCTTCCAAAGTAATATTAAATTCAGCTTTTATAATAAAACAAATATAACTATAATTTAGTAAAGTTACAATGTCTAGCAGGGGTTTATATCTGCACCAATTGCCTGGCAATGGATGGCGTGATTTCTTATATTACATATTAGGAATAAAATCTTTAAAAAACTTTACTTTAAGAAAATTGAGTTACCACTTTAAATGTTATTGCTACAAATAATCTGCCTAAGTAAATGATTACTTAGCTATTAGCGACTATAAAAGTTGGATCATGAGATCCAACTTTTATAGTCGTGGATCTCATGATCCAACTTTTATAGTCGCTAATTGCTATTTCTATGTTGGGAACATACACAGAAAATCTTTAGTTTTAATAAAATAAGGAAGGGCATGCTATCGCGGGCTTTTGCTCTATAATGCAATGTTGGTATTTTTATATTTTGTTAGGTATCTTTAAAATTACCGAACAAATTCTGACGTGGTTAAAATGGGACCAACTTGGGTATATACCATTACGGATAAAATAACAATTTCGGAAATCAGTCCACTGTAGGCGGAGAAATCGGCGAACATACATAAAAAAAAAACATACATACATCGAAACATATAACCTCCTCCTTTTTTGGGAAGTCGGTTGAAAAGTAGGTAATTTTTTTAAGAATTCTCAAAATTTCATGGTTTAAATTTAAATAAAATTATATTGTATATGATGCCAAGTTATGTTCTGAGGAAATAGGAATTCATTTTATACATATTATACATTTACATATACTTACAACCAATTCAATCCATTGTACAATTTTTCTCCTTAACCCAACCCGCACAACATATATTTCGTCTACAGTAATTTCACAATTGGTTGCCTGGAAGAAATTGCTTTCAGCGATAAGGCCGCCTTTTGCGTATCTTCCTTTCTTTTTTTTGTTATAAGTTACTTTGTGTATGAAATGTGATCTTGTGTGCTAATAAAGTATTCTTGTCTTGTCTTGTAATCTTGGGAACCACTGAACCGATTTCAAAATTTCTTTCACCAATAGAAAGCTACATTATGCCTGAGAGGCTACAATTTACGTGTGTACTTCCCGTGCGAAGCCGGGGCGGGGCGCTAGTCTTTTTTTTTACTTTTTTTTATCATGGACTACATGTTTACATTTATATTATACCTGTTACATATCCACACTCCAAAACTAAAAAAGGCTGGCAACACGCATGCACTACTTACACAGACCTGCGCGGGCGCAAGGGGTACTTAACGACGGGCGGGCGCGCGCTCGCAGCGCTCTCGCTCGGAACGGCCGCGAGGGGAACCTCCACCATGCCCAGGAAATCGTCGCGAGTGAGGCGGTTCTCGTCAAACACTTGAATCAGGAGTTTGTGCTCTTCGGGTTTCACCTGCAAAAAGTGGAGGAACTTCTAAAAAACCGGCCAAGAGCCAGTTGAACTCGCGTGGAGCGGGCGACAATGCCAATTCTTATAGGCTTTCCTGTAATCTACAAGCAATGAACTATATTTTGTATTTTTTACACGACTGACCAAAAAAGGAGTGTTATGTTTTCAGGGTTCATGTATGTATGTATATAATTTCTTTATTCCACCATAAGTCCTGAACGGCTTAACACATTTTGATGTGAGAGGTATTTTTAGATTCCTTGCATTAGCCCGAATGACATAGGCTATGTGAGTTGTCAGTCGTGTTTTTTATTTTTTAATAATTAGCTTGTTTTTCAAAATTTTAGGCTCAGTAGTTTCGGAGATCGGGGGAATGGAAAATTTTCGTCTTCTTTCATGAATAAAATCAAAACTATTGATTTTACAATAATAACAAAAATATATTTAAGATCCTCATAACGAGCCCTTTCATTTGATATATAACACAGTAAGGTTTGCAAAACTTTTTTTTTTCCGAAAATGACCATTCCCCTCCCCCCCGACTGCTATTTTGTGTACAGTCAGCTGTAGATAAACCTGACCACCTATCTCACCGAATCCTATCTCAGGGGGGTCAGCTTTCTCTGCATTTGACTGTACCTACTGTGGAGGGAGATACCATAACAGTACATATCAAATTAAGGTCAGAATTGCTAAAATAACATAATTTTGTGAAACTTTTCGACAAGTGTATTTCAAAGTGTAGAGTGTAGACTTGTAGAGCAAGCGAGAGAGATCTGTAAGGATCGTCGTAAGTGAAAATCTAGTCTGCGTACCCCCACGGGAAACTTACGTAATAATATATATGTAAAAAAATCAAACATTTTACTAAGATAAGCTCACGACAATCAAATTAATCTAATAAAAATGTCAAATCTATTGAATCAACTAATTACAATGGGATTCCTCAAGGACGCGTTCCAAGTCCTTCATTATTTCTTATCTTGAGAAACGATTAAATAGTCGAAATAAAATCAAAATCAAAAGATATCGGCCATTGTATGCATAGTTATACATTGCAACGCAATAAACGGGCTTTATCGCGTGAATTATTATCATATGTTTATCTCTACAATGTATGACTTGCATTTGAATGTTACATATACCCATGTTGTTTAGTATGTACAGTCAACTGACATAAAGTGCAGCATAGAAGTAGGAAGGGCTGCGCGGCGGCGATAGAATTGGAATATGGCAATGTATGTACAGTGCGACAAGGATCTTTTGGCACGTGGTAGAAAACGGAACTAATGTCTAAACTACTAAAATTTCTTATTTAAACGTAGGTGGCGCCCTCACTCACGTGCCAAAAGATCCTTGTCGCACTGTATGCAAACAGATCGTGCCACGAGGAGGTGTCGGTCTGAGGTAGAGAGATTTTTGACATACAAGAAATCAGATTGACGTTCTTCCTTCGCACTATTTTTGTACTGTGTAGATGGTAAGAGCGGCCAGCTCGTTATTGTAGTTCTAGAAGGGGGCGCGCGCTTCCTACTTTTATGAAGTGTAGTCATACCTCGAAGATTTTAGATTTTATTGCCTACCCTTAAAGATCATATTGCTTTGTAGATTCTGACTGCACTTTTAGACTTTTGACTGAAAAGCCAGAAACACATCAACTTCAAAGTTTCAATGAATTCAAATTCAAGTGTCTATATTTTAACATTGTTTAAAATAGGCACCTAAATGAAAACAGGTTTTATTATAAGTATCTATACATATAGTATCACTACGCTATGTCCATATTTTTTTTTTGTTTGTCCTTGGAAAAACTTAGAATATTTGTCCAGTTAGAATCGTCTATAACGTTGAGATATGTACCTAGCTATACATAGATATACAGTCCACATGAGCATCGATGTTATTATTTCTGTCTGTCTGTCTCAGCCTAAAGACGTCCACTGCTGGACAAAGGCCTCCCCCAAGGATTTTATCCGTGGGGGGTTTTGCCGTAATCGCCACGCTTGGCAGGCGGGTTGGCGATCGCAGTGTGATGACATAGTACGCAGAAAGATGCTGCTGCCCATCCTCCGGTGTTTTAGATCCCTTAGTCGCCTCTTACGACACCCACGGGAAGAGATGGGTTGGTGCTATTCTAGGGCCACACCACAGGCCGCATATTATTTAGTTGCAAATAAACAATCGTTGAGATCGCACGTCGCTTTTACTTCAAATAATCCCCACAAAGCAAAGTCAACCTTATCTGCATAACCATAAAGTCCTTCGAGCCGGATGCGTGGACGATCGCCGGTCTTGTTCCGAGCCTACGAGAGATAAGAAACCGGTCGAGCGGCCTATGAATGCCTACGATTTGTGCTACGATGCAGTTTCTAAGCTAATTACAGATGACGCGTTATTGCATTCAATTGGAGTGATAAAAACTTTTGGTGTTTTAATTGATTTCCGGACATTCTGTACGAGATTTTACAAACAATAAATTGAGTGAGTGAGTTGAGCTTCGAGACTTTACAAGAACTGAGTGATTTCGTGCATTATTCTGAGAGTTGTGACGGAGATTAACTTAGGATACCTAGATTACCTACGAGAGTCGTTGTGGGGATTATACCGAGATTATACCGAGTGAGTGAGTCATTACGTAACCTACACTATGGAAGCGCTCGTGATTATTCAAATGGAGAATTTGAAGAAGTTGCAGCGAGCTGAGAAGAATTATAGAAAATCACCTAAAGAAAGGATTAAAAGGCCTTATTTAGAAACGCGTTTAGAACTGTTAGATCAACAATTTAAGGAGTTTAAAGATTTACATAATAAGTTGATAATAAATGCATCTAAAGAGAGGAAGGAGCCATATTTTGAAGAAGGCATTTATGAACAATTTGAAGATTTGTACGTCGATTACAAAACCACGTTGCGGGAAGCGTTAGAAGCATTCCTACCGTCAGCTTCCGACCCACCGGCGTCGACTAGTAAGGAAAGCACGGGTAGTAAGAGTAGTAGTGACGTCATCAAACTGCCACGTTTGATTTTACCGAATTTCTCTGGAGCTTACCAAGATTGGCAAACCTTTTATGATATGTTCTTAGCCCTCATACATAACAACAAGAGTATTACGTCTGTTCAAAAATTACACTACTTAAAGGGAAATTTATCTGGAGAAGCAAAGGATTTGTTACGTAACTTTTCGACAACTGATGCAAATTATGAGGAGGCATGGAAACAATTAGTACGTCGTTACAATAACACGCGATATAACTGTAATTCTGTTATGAGGAATTTGTTTGCGCCTAAGAAAATTAATACTGAGTCGGCTTTGGCAATTAAGCAATTGGTTGATAATACGTCATGTTGTTTGAAGTCATTAGAAAATATGAAAGTAAATACAAAGACATGGGATGTAATAATAATATTTTTGGTGATTTCTAAACTGGATTCGGAGTCCGTGAAGCTGTGGGAACAACATGTCAATATGATAGGTGATGAGTTACCTACCTGGGATCAATTACGAGAGTTTTTAGAGTCCAGATTCCGAGCATTGGAGATGATCGATACTACATCGGCACGCCCATCACAACCAGCTAAATCTGCGGCAAAGGCGAAGATTTTCCATACTGCTATTGCGAGTAAACAGATAAGTAAAAACACAGAGTGTGCGAAATGCAATGAAAATCATTTTATTTATCAATGCAAACAATTCGAGATCATGACGCCAAGAGAACGGCAGGATTTTGTACAGAATAGTCGCCTGTGTTTCAATTGTTTGTCACCTGCGCACGCAGTGATAAAATGTCGGCAGTCCAGTTGTAGAAAATGTGGAAGAAGACACCATACGATGTTACATTTCGAGAAAGAGGATCGAGACACTAACCAGGACTTGGCAGTGGTACCAGCGAGCGGAGCGGCAGTGACGGCATCACCCAGTGGCCATGAGAAAGCGAGTACAACACGAGGTGACCCACAGATTACTGTAGCGTTTTCTAGAGGAGGGCTTCAGCCAGACAGGGTGCTTCTGGCGACGGCTAGAGTTAAGGTACTGTCAACTAATGGTTGTAAATATGTAATCAGAGCTTTGCTTGACCAAGGGTCTCAGGCATCCTTCATGACTGAGGCTACTGTTCAATTACTTGGTCTTAAACGTAAATCTGTTAGTGGTTGGGTGTCAGGGTTAGGAGATAGTCGTACAAATATTAAATATTCCGTTTCTCTGCGCATTGAGTCACGTCATAGCAACGAGAGTATATATGTCAATGCTTATGTTTTACCTTCACTTACTTCATTACTTCCAGCTTGTAAGGTAAGTAGACCCGCGTGGTCAGAGATCGATAATTTGCCTTTGGCTGATCCTACGTATACTATCCCAGACAAAATCGATATACTTCTAGGTGCAGAAGTATATGGAGAAACGCTGTTAGAGGGAATTATCAAAAATCCTGATGGTATTATAGCTCAAAATACTATCTTCGGCTGGGTTGTATCTGGAAAGGCATCACGCGCAGCGGATGAGCAGGTAAAGGTAGATGTTAATAGCATGCACATACAGATTGGAGAGGACGAATTGCTGAAAAGATTTTGGGAAATGGAAGACGAGCCTAACATGCTTCAAAAAGAGATGACAAGGGAAGAGAAATTATGCGAGGAGATTTTTAATGCAACGACGGTAAGAGATAAAGAAGGAAGAATAGTTGTAAAATTACCATTTTCATCGGATGATCCTAAATGTCAATATGGCAATTCTAGAGATATATGCGTAAAGAGGTTAGAGATTTTAGAGAGAAAATTACAGAAGAATCCACAACTGAGACAAGAGTACAACAAAGTGATGAGTGAGTATTTGAGTTTAAATCACATGAGACAAATTACAGAGAACGAGCGAGAAAATAGCAAGGCTGTCTACCTACCACACCATGCGGTGGTTCGCGAAGATAAGGAGACTACGAAGGTGCGAGTGGTGTTTGATGCCTCAAGTAAGGGTACAAACAATGTGGCATTAAACGATGACCTGCTGATAGGGCCAAAGCTGCAGCAGGATCTGAGACACATCCTGATGAGATGGAGAAATCATAAGGTGTGTATTATCGCAGACATCGTAAAGATGTATAGGATGGTTTGTGTAGCTGAGGAGGATACTGAATTTCAGCGTATCGTCTGGAGATTCACGTCTGACGGATCAGAGCCTATACAAGATTACAAACTGCTGAGACTGACATTCGGGACAGCGTGTGCACCGTACTTGGCAGTTAAGTCTTTGCAAGGACTTGCAGAGTTAGAGCAAGATAAGTATCCAGTAGCAGCTAGAGTAACTAAACAGGATTACTATATGGACGATCTAATCAGCGGAGCAGACGATGAAGCTGAAGCGATTAAAATATACGAGGAGATGAGGAAATTACTGAAATCAGGAGGGTTCGAACTTCAGAAATGGAACAGTAATAGTGAGAGTTTGCTACAGAAGATGAATAGTTTGAGTGAGCACGAGACATCAGATCCTATTAAATTAAATAAATCAATTAAAATTCTTGGAGTGAGTTGGGGTAGGGAAACTGATCATTTCGAGTATGTTTTGAACTTACCTGATTTTAAAGAACCCGTTACAAAAAGGCAAGTACTTTCTGATGTAGCTAAGTTATACGACCCATTAGGTTGGATCGCACCGGTTGTGATTGTTGCAAAAATGTTTATTCAACGTTTGTGGCAATCAGGTCTGCAGTGGGATGATAGTTTGACAGAAGAATTACTTGAAAAGTGGATATCTTACAGGAGTAGCTTGAGCGATTTAAAAAGGTTTACATTACCGAGATGGTTAAATGTAACTCAAGGAACTAAAACTGAGTTACACGTCTTCTCTGATGCGTCGAGATCAGCCTATGCTGCGGCAGTGTATGCAAGAGTGGTCGATGAGTCAAACCAAACAGTACACGTTCACCTTGTGACAGCGAAGACGAAAGTAGCGCCTGTCCAAAAGGAGATCTCGATCCCGAGGCTCGAGTTGGCAGCAGCAGCCTTAGCAGCCAAACTTATATTGGAGGTTTCACAGGTAATGAGTATACCTAAGGAAGATATGCATGGTTGGACGGATTCCACCATCGTCTTGGCTTGGCTCAAAGGAGGATCGTCGCGTTGGACAACTTTTGTAAGTAACCGAGTGTCTGTAATTCGAACCAACCAAGCTGGAAGCGAGGCCGAAGGCCGAGCTTCCAGCTGGTTGGTTCCCCTATATATATATAGCTGCATTACCACTGACTGACTGACTGACTGATTGACATAATTAGTTTGTTCTACGGAACTCACAATTGGGAAAAAGTAATGATGGGGAAGTGTGGAGGGGGGTGAGGAGGCACCGGGAAAAATACGAAAGTGGAACTTGGAGCAGTTCCGGACTGATAGGGGGTACTGCCCGCGGAAACCATAATAGATAGGTGGGGGGTGCTCGACCAAATGTCATAGAGGACCCTGGGCAACGACCACAGCCGGCGGTAGTCTATGGTTTTTTTGACTTTTTTTTTTTCTCCATACTAAATTTTGTTTTTTCATACAAACTTCATTGGGGATTTTGGGGGGAAAACGGACTCGTAGACTTTTACCGTCATAGACAATTTTTTATGTTGAGACCGTGGGACCCCCAAACTGACAGGTTTTTTTTTTTCGAAATTTTTTTCGAAGAGTTTTGTATGGGCCAGCCAAGTCACCAGCCGGGGAGCCGAGGCCGAAGGCCGAGGCTCCGCGGCAAGCGAGGCCGGAGGCCGAGCTGCGTTTAAATCGAGGGCTGGGGGGGGCAGGAGCGAGGCCGAAGGCCGAGCTCCCCCCCCCCAGCCGCGCAAGCGAGGCCGGAGGCCGAAGCTTGCGCCCGCGAGGCCGCAGGCCGAGCTGCGTCCAGGCGAGGCCGAAGGCCGAGCTCCGTCTCGTGCGAAAAGAATTGGGCGAGGCCGAAGGCCGAGCCATACATGGATGACGTGATGATGACAACTCATACCTCAAGTCACCAGCCGCGGAGCCGAGGCCGAAGGCCGAGGCTCCCGCGGCAAGCGAGGCCGCAGGCCGAGCTGCGTATATGAATCCGAGAGGCGAGGCGAGGCCGGAGGCCGAGCCCCTCCTCCAGCCGGGGCAAGCGAGGCCGAAGGCCGAGCTTGCGCCGCCAGCGAGGCCGTAGGCCGAGCTGCGTTTTAACAGCAAAGAGCAAAAGCCAGAGCAGCCTTTCGGCTCTTCACCTAATCCCAACTGACAACATTTCTTTGTTGATGACTTTTTCATAATTTACCAAAAATTTTTCGTGCAATCGCAACTGCAAAAAAAATACTGCCCTACACAGCACGCGAGGTGCTTGCACCTCGCGCAGCCACCAAAAACTAGTTTTAAATATAATGGACGTTGAGCAGTGGAGTCACGTACCTACAGAGTCGAACCCCGCGGACTGCGCTTCGCGAGGGCTGTCACCTAAAGAGTTGATACACCATCCACTATGGGTAAGTGGACCAAAGTGGTTGGCAGACAATGAGATAGAGTTTAACACGGTAGTAGAAGATACACATGAAGAGGAGAGAGTGAGGTCTTTTACTGTTTTATCGAATTCTGATGAAAAGGAATTTATTTGGTCAAGATTTTCGTCGTTAGTGAGATTGTTGAAAGTAGTGTCATATTGTCGAAGAGTATTGAGTTTTAGAGTAGCTAGAAATGAGAGAGAAAAAATTTCAGAATTTGTAACGGTCGAAGAAATGAATATGTCATTATTAGTATGCACTAGACAGGTGCAAAAGTTAGAATTTGAAAAAGAGATAAAACAGTTAAAGACTTCAGGTATTGTGGCCAAAAAGAGCAAGCTCCGCACTCTTTGCCCTTTTTTGGACGAAAGAGGGGTACTAAGAGTTTCTGGACGTATTACTCAATCGGACGCAGCATATGATACACGACATCCAATAATTATGCCTGGTAAAAATCATTTTACTATGCTTTTAATTGTGGATGCCCATCATAAAACTAAACATGGTGGTCCACAACTTATGCTTAATTATCTTAGAGCGAAATATTGGATTTTACGAGGAAAAGAGCGAGTTAAGAAGGTATACCGGGAATGTGTTATTTGTTTAAGGTACTCGAAAAGAAAGAGTATTCCATTAATGGGTTTATTACCAGAGGCGAGATTGAAACCGAGTAAACCATTCAAATCAGCTGGAGTCGATTACTGCGGTCCAATCAATATTAGATTTTCACCAGGTCGCGGATCAAAATCCTACAAGGGTTACATCTGTTTGTTTGTGTGCATGGTAACCCGAGCAGTGCACCTAGAGGCGGTTACAGATATGACATCAAAGGGGTTTATTGCAGCCTTCAGACGTTTTACAGCTCGCAGAGGCCATTGTCAGGATTTGTACAGTGACAATGGCACTAATTTTGTAGGTGCGGATAGAGAAATGCGAGAAATGTTTAACCGTGCTAAGTCACAATTGCCGGAGGAGATAGCTGCGCAGCTTACGCTGTTACGGACGACTTGTCACTACATACCGCCCCATGCCCCAAATTTTGGAGGTTTATGGGAGTCCTCTGTGCGCAGCACAAAGACCCATTTGCGTAAAGTAGTAGGTAATTGTACGCTTACATATGAGGAGTTAGCCACGGTCCTGGCGCAAGTAGAAGCGTGTCTCAATTCGCGTCCCATAACTTTATTAAGTGACGACCCAAACGACCCTCTACCCTTGACACCAGGCCACTTTTTAGTAGGCGAACCATTGTTGAATATTGCGGACGAGAATTATAATAAACATAAAATTACTGGTTTAGATAGATGGCGCCTTACACAAAAAATTGTCTCTGATTTTTGGAGCAGATGGTATAAGGAGTATCTTGTAAATCTGAATCAGAGACATAAGTGGAACAATAAGAATTGTACTGAGTATGAGGTAGGAGATATTGTATTGTTAAAAGAGGATAACATTCCTCCCGCAAGATGGATAATAGGCAAAATTATAGATAAACATCCTGGACCAGATCATATTACAAGAGTTGTTTCTGTTAAATGTAAATCAGGTGTATTTAAGCGTCCAGTGAGTAAACTTTGTATCATAACAAAATGAAACCACTACATTTCTGTATTTTGTTTATTCATTTATAAAGTTAAATTGTTTTGCAATAATTGTATTATGTAATAGTGTTACTATGTACTAACTTAGTTAATTGATCACGGTGGGCGGCTGTCATAATAGTGAGTTTTTCAGTCGACCACATCTTTGTCGTTTGAGAATTCTTTTAAATTTATACTCGTATAGTTTGTTTATTACTTGTTGTTTTTTTTGTTATGTTTATATTCTTTTAGATTGAGATAGTTTAAGCCAGAGCGTTAGTAGGTTACTGAGTGAGTTAGTGTTTGATATTGTTAATTTAAGAACTAGGGTTCTTGGTGGGCGGAATGTCCAGTTAGAATCGTCTATAACGTTGAGATATGTACCTAGCTATACATAGATATACAGTCCACATGAGCATCGATGTTATTATTTAGTTGCAAATAAACAATCGTTGAGATCGCACGTCGCTTTTACTTCAAATAATCCCCACAAAGCAAAGTCAACCTTATCTGCATAACCAATATTTAACTCTTACAATATATAAATATCAAATCCAATAGGCAGTTCCATAAGCTAACGCATTCAAAACAAAAGTAAAAAACTTTAGATTTATTACTATAAAGAAAGAAGTATAGATTTTGAATAAGACTATTTAATTTAGAATTTCGATGCGATTTTGAATAAAAAGGTTTTTTATAATTACCTATATTACATTCATAAATATATCAAAACGGAGGGCCGTTTTGTCCTAATGTATTTATATACTCACCCTGAATACAAACTCCTGATTCCATACTGGATTCAGTGTCTGAAACGGAAATTTTAAAAGAATTATTTACTTACAAAATAAATAATAATGTAGTAAATAGTCTTGAAAGTTTGGCTGTGTGTGACTGAGCATGTTTGTTACTCGACCACGCAGAATCTACATGACGGATTTCGATAAAATTTGGTACACGGGTAGAATACAACCTGCAATAGCATATAAGATTAATCTTGAAATTCCCACGGGAGCTAGGCTCACACACAAGCAGAACCAAGATAAAGGAAACTTAGATGTTCTTAGTCGGTCACTCTTGTCAGAGTGGTCGTGGTCGTACATGTGGTATGCTGACATGGGATCTTCTGTATTGCCAGACTAACTTTTGCAACGGCTCTTCAATTATCTCTATTGCATTCCGAGCGCAATGGAAGAATGGGTTGCCCGCTTCATAGAATCTGTCCTAACCTAATAAAGCTCGTAAAAAATGTACCTTTTTCTTGGTCTTTGTGAGGAAGGTTTCGATGGTGACGTCACCCTCAACCTTCTGCAGCTCCACACGTACATAAGGATCGCTGGAAAAAGAAAACAAATACATCAAACATACTTCATCATCGGTAAACCCACATCATCATCATCAAAAAGAGCAAGTTTCTTGTCAGTGGAGTTCCTTTTTGTAGGATGCTCGCACACATGACATGTCACATTTTTTTTTTCATTTGTATTTTTTTTATATTGTTATTATTCTATTATCTTTTTTTTCTAGCCTGTAGGTGTTGTGGCCCACTGCTGGGCAAAGGCCTCCCCCTTTTTCTTCCACTCTTCTCTCTCTATTGCAAGTTGTGAGTACTCAGTTGTCTATGATGTCCTGCCATATCCTCCTAGGTCTACCTCGTCCTTTTATCTTTTTTATATTGTGTGTAATTCGTATCTTACTATACATACATACATAGAATCACGTATTTATTTATTTATATATTCCAAAATAATTGAAAAATATGACTTTTAAATTATTTAAGAAACATTTGACTGACAGGCTTAATGAACATAACTTCTACACATTACAAGAGTTTTTCAGCTTCAAACAATCTTTCTACTCGAAATAGCGATTGTATTCTTGTATATTTTGTGCTAATATTTGTATTTTTGTATACTGTGTAACAACATTTGCATGCTATTGACCATGGCTGAAGAGTAGATAAATATTTTGTAAAACCACCCTTGTATACCCTTTTTAAAGCAAATAAAGTATAATTCATTCATTCATTCATATCCCTTACAGGAAAGACAGAGCCAAGAGTCGTGAGACTCGAAGCGAAGGCCACAGAAGGTCGTATCTTAGAAAATAAAGATTATTCTATTGTTATTGGATTTGGTGTGAAGATTTTCTCTGTTCATTGCTGCTTCACTTCTTGGCAACATGTCTTAGTTTTCTTAGTTTCCCATCTTCCTTTCACCAATCCTACTAATATTATAAACGAGAAAAGTGACAACAAATGGATGTTTGTTTATTTGGATGTTTGAACTACTGGCTGGACTGATACCGATGAATGGTACAAAGGTAGAATGAAGCCTTGTATAAAATATAGGACACTTTTTATTTTATCTCGAAATTCCTATACGAGAAGTACATTTATAAAACGAAGTTTCACGCGAGAGGAGCCGCGGGCAAATTAATAACATGATATAATCAGATACTTAATATCACAGTATATTTATGATTTAAGATTCCCTATCATACCAAGGATTATAAAAAAAATTCTACGGTCATGCTGAATTTATGTTTGTTAGAGTCATAAAGTCGCATATGTATATGTCCTTGGATGAGCCTGAAAGCATTACCTACACCTTTTTGAGTAATCATGTAACAATCACAGTACCAAAATCTACTAGAGTTCGCTAGATCATGGTCGTTCAATTGGTCTAATTAGATCAATTGTTGATAGTTAAAGACTTATTCAAAGTCGGTGACCGCTTTCCATCAGGTGGGACCCATCGCAAAAAATAATCATGGAGACATTTTTCATCAAAATCCTAACTTAATATTATAAATGCGAAAGTCAGTTTGTTTGTTTCCTCTTCACGCTTTATCTACTGAACCAATCTTCCTGAAACGCATACACAATAGTTAGAAGTACTGAGAAGGACATAGGGTACCTTTCATTTTGTTTTTTTGTTGTTTGTTACCTCTTCACGCTTTATCTACTGAACCAATCTACCTGAAATTTCGCATACACATAGTTAGAAGTACTGAGAAGGACATAGGGTACCTTTCATCCCGAGAAAAAGCACTATACCTGTGGGAAATTCACGCGGACGAAGCCGCGGGCAAAAGCTAGTAATTTATAAATGTACTAGCTTTCGCCTGCGTCTTCACCCGCGTGAATTTTCCCTGAAGGATAAATAATCCCATAATGAGAGGTACCCTAAGCTTCTCCGTACGTCCTGCTATGTGTATGCGAAATTTCAGGAAGATTGGTTTAATAGATAAAGCGTGAAGAGGTAACAAACAAACTCACTTTCGCATTTATAATATTAGTTAGGATTAGGATTGTTTATATCAACAGGTAATCAAGCTATTTTGAATATCCGTTTTGATCTCATCTCTATTTATGAGTTAATTTATAATTATGACCATATTCTGAGAGACGTCAATGGCTTATGACTGTGACTCAATATAGCGAATGCGACACGCCCGCCTTATCACCGCACGACTTTACGAGAACGACGTCATTTCATTGTATTTGGTCAATTGCTAATTTATCTTGATTTACAGTTCGTGATGACGCGAGGGTGGTGTAATAGGATGTCCAGTTTAAGTATAATAAAGATTTTACCTTAAAAAATTACTCATCGATCACATTTTTATAACATGACCCATATTTGACATTTCATATAAATATTCAATGTATATTCGTCCACATACACAATCATTTAATTGTAAGACATATGTTGTAAAGTGACGTCTTTGGAGAAAATGCAGCAGTGGAGTTTGTTGCGCCGCCTCTTCTCCACTTGCGCTTTGGAGGCGGTGGTAACCTTAGCTTTAAGTAATTTTATGACGTCAACTACCTAACTAAAGAAACAAGAATGTGACGATTTATAAGTGCTATTTTTTAGCCTATCTATATAAAAAAAAAACAATTTGCGACTTGTAGCAACCAGTTTGCGAACCAATAAATTAAAAAAAAAAACAATTGACTTTGTCTTTGAATATTTTTTTGATGAAAAATATGTAGGTCTACTACCTCACTTGGTCTGGTCATGGAGCCAATTTTTTTAGGTCTCAGTTTGTCTTTTAATATCAATTAGAAAATAGTCGTGAATTGAGCTAAATGACAGTCACAGAACTTGTAAATTGATAAGGATTATAACCTTGGACTATAACCGTGTAATATACTGGTGAAAGTAGGGGCGGTAATTTGTATTGTGCTGTAGCTCCGAGCCATGCCTTGTATGGTGAAGTTCTATTATCGTACAGAATGAGTTTAAGTATCTTGGAAATGTTTTATTACTAGCGGCTCTGTGAGCTGTAGGCCTCGCAGCATAGAGATTGCAGATCGAAGGAACTTTTCACACCATATGTTTTTCATGAAATATTAAAATCTTGATAACTCCGCCATTTTCAAAAATTTCAAAAAAAATGCCTTGTTTATCGATTTTTATATGTTTGTCGAACTTGATCCCAGAATTTCACAGGAATCGGTTGAGAAATGCGACCTCTAGAGGAGAACACACAGGTATACCAAACCATTTTTGGCCGAGCTGAAACGGAGACCTCGCTCGCAAGGTTTCGTCTCAATCAAAATTTAGTATTTTTTGATTTTTATCTAGCTTCCAGTATTGTGGCCCACCACTATTAAACTTAAAAAAATAACAGACTAGTACCTACCCTAAATGGAAAAGTTTTAAGGATGTATCTTTCCCCTTTAAACAAAATCTACTGAACGGATTTCGATGAAATTGGTAAACACGGATAAGCACTAAGAAAGGAATTTTGGAAATTTCACCCCTAAACGAACGAGAATAGCAGAAGCTAGATTTAAAAATAACTTTTTTGAAAATGAGCACTTATTTTGTTTATTGTTCAGATTTGTCTCTTGGGTCTAATGAAAATGTCTGGGTGTGACTTGAATATGACCTTATAGTTGCTCTAAAGGCATGCACACTTGTGTTGACCAATATGGCAGCGTAAGGACACCAAAATGTATTGTATTATTCCACAGATCTAAGCAAGAATAGACACATCAATGAATCACTACCTGGGTCCTGCCTTATTGTAAAAATGTTACTATGTAACTTTGTTTGCCTTTGATAAATATTCATGAGCTATATCGAAATTCCCAAGGGATTGAAACCCCGAGGCACAGTTAGTATATTACTATATTTTCATCAATCAATATACTTATATATTTTTTTACAGTTACTGAGTGACTGACAGACAAGGCACAGCCTAAACTACTGGGCGTAGGAAGCTGAAATTTGGCATGTAGGGAACCTACAGATTTCAAATTCTTAGGGAGTGTAGGGGAGCACTAAGAGAGGATTTCACGAAATTTTCACGGAAACAAAGTCCCAGGCTCATGGTAGTATACAGATAGTATGTATCGAATAAATAAGTAAAGATATTGTACCTATTCTTAATAGCGACGACAGACACGACATTAGCATTAAGTAGAACACTACATTGTCTGACTAATTGCGTTTCACTTCAAGGTTACTAGAATGATCATAGTATTAATGAAAAATGTACTTGGTTTACCGAAGAAACTGTGTGTTTGTTTGGTTACCTAAAGCCAGGCTCTGATAAAAACATTAGCATTATTAGAAATACAAAAGTAAAATCTAGAAATATTAATCTAAACTCACTAGTTTGATGAAAAGAAGTTGAAGCAAGAAGCAATGGTTAAAATTCTTAAATTAATTGAAATTCTGCAAAGTAACAGGTAGATTCAGTAGGTCGCCACTAACGTGAGTTCCCAGTTACTTCAAAACCCTACACGGGTCTCGAGGAACTGGGTTGAATGGTCCAGTATGAGAGGACTGATCACCCGTTTGGTGCTTGCGCTGGGGGCCCCAAAAAGTAGGTAGGTACTCGTAAATAACATACATAGAATCACGTCTTTATCCCTTACGGGGTAGACAGAGCCAAGAGTCGTGAGACTCGAAGGCCACGCTTAGCTGAATAGTAGGCTCTCTGATGGAATGGAGATTCAGGTATAGTGACAGGTTGCTAGCCCATCGCCTATGAGTGGAGGAATCCCCAGTTTAAAATCCTTTCCCTTGGTTGACAGAATCGATCGATTGATCGATTGAAAGTAAATAAAAACAAGTACCTAAATAATAAGAAGCTCTAGTGGTCAAGTGGTTAAGAAGCATGCGTGTGATCGAAAAGTCCCATGTTCGAATCCTACTTATGCTTAGTGAATAGGCCGAGTTTGAGAGTAGTTTCAATAGACCACCACTTGCTTCCGATGAAGGAAAACATCATGAGGAAACCTGCACTCTGTGCGAAATGGAGAAGGAAAGTGGCAAAACCAGCCCATTATCCATTGCCAGGAAACTAGTTTTTCTAATATCCACAATGATACCGACAAAAGCATAGCTCTTAATTATAGGAAGAAGATGTATCTAGATCAGAGAGGGGTTTACGCCGGGTTGAAACGGTTACTGCCCATTTATTCCCGGGCTTATCCCACCTGCTGTGGATGGGTTTACGTCAGGCAATAACCTTTGCTTCTCGTTTATTTCCTGGCATAAACCCATCTCTGATCTGGACTTTAGTCCATTTATTCATAATTGTCCTATTATGTAAACAATCTTACCATGTCTTTTTATGATTTACGACAATATAAATTAAAATAGACTTTTTTAAAAATTACTTTCGTGATTAATTAATGTTTTACTTTAGAATGTTTAGGTTTTAACTAATATTTGATTTATTTTCAACAAAATTCAACAAAAAGTATTGTGAAGATTGTTAACATAATAGGACAAATAAGAAAAAATGGAGTTTAGATACATAATAGCTATTATAGTGTAGGTAAAGGAGGACGTAATATTAACATTGACAAGAAAGTTATGTGTTATAATGACCACGGCCCTCATTTAACGCGATTTTACGCCTTTGACCTTAATTTTGTTTTTGGCCTCCGGTTCCCTTCAGACCCTATAAAAAGTCCATTAATGTAATCACATAAAAATAAGTCCATATAATGGAGAGTAATAAAATACTAATTAAATAATTGTCTGTACATTTTGTATTTTTGACTGAAATGGATAGAGGGATACTTTAAAAGAATAATAGAAAGCAAAATTTTTTTTTTTAATTTTTGTCTGTCTGTATGTATGATCACGCTAATCTCCGAAAGTACTGAACCGATTTGAATGAAACTTTTTTGTTGTACAACTATTAAGCCTGGGCAACATTTAGGCTATAATTTATTTTGAAAACTGGAACACCTGATGAAGAACCTTAACAGAACAGCTAAACTATAAGAAATATGGAAATGGTGCCTTAACAAAAGTCGTTCAACCTGATGAGCATTTTCTGATGACGTATGAAAATTGAAGATCTGGAACATCTGATGAAAAGCTCCAAGAGAGATTTTTCATCTAAGCGAAACTCACGCAGGCGAAGCCGCGGGCGACAGCTAGTATATAATAAACACGTTCTATTATTTACAAGGACAACGTATTCTGATCTGACGTATTGGTCGGCCTATGTGGCGCAATCTTATTTTATTAGACGACTGGCCGAAAAGGAGTGTAATGTTTTCAGGGATCATGTATGTTGTACAGTCAGATGCAGAGAAACCCTTTATCAACTTCTAAACTTTAGATTTGTATGGTAAAAATTATAACAAACTAGCTTTCGCCCGCGTGAATTTCCCACGGGAACAGTGCTTTTTCCCGGGATGAAAGGTACCCTATGTCCTTCTCCGTACTTCCAGCTATGTGTATGCGAAATTCCAGGAAGATTGGTTCAGTAGATAAAGCGTGAAGAGGTAACAAACAAACTCACTTTCGCATTTATAATATTAGTTAGGATAGTTAGGATTAGGATACAATACAATAATAATATTTGAATAGTCAGTCAGTAATTTATGCTTACAAATCTATACTAATATAATAATCTTAAGAGTTTGTATTATTCTGTGCCTATATAATTACAGTCCTACTTATACATCACTAGCTTTCGCCAGCGGCTTCGCCCGCGTGAATTTCCCACGGGAACTGTGCCTTTTCCCGGGATGAAAGGTACCCTATGTCCTTCTCCGTACTTCTAACTATGTGTATGCGAAATTTCAGAAATATTGGTTCAGTAGATAAATACAAACAAACAAACCAACAAACAAACTCACTTTCACTTTTATAATATTAGTTAGGATTAGCCAGGCTTCAGTCACAGAATTAATATAAGCTTCAGTGCAACAGTTTGAAGGCACTAATATCTCTGTACGAGTAAGTACGGGTCTGATTTGAAAAATTCTGTCTATGTATGATAGCCACTCCATTTCGGAATCCAGAAATTCCCATGGGCGTTTGGGCGTGAAGCCGCGTGGCACAGCGAGTATATTAACATTGGAAAAAATAGACTTACCTAGCACCAAATATGTCCTTCTTAGCTAAAGAGTGGGCCCCTATTATCTTCAGTCGCAGCAGGAAGCTGTTTTCATCAGTCTGGAACAAGTATATTTTTTATCTTTATTAAGTAATTTAAAGGGGTTTCGTCATACAGTGACTATTTTTCCCCCGTAAGGTTTACTACCAATGGAATTAAAAGTATTTTTTTATAAACTAACTAGCTTTCGCCCGCGGCTTCGCCCGCGTGAATTTCCCCCGGGAACAGTGCTTTTTCCCCGGGATGAAAAGTACCCTATGTCCCTCTCCGTACTTCCAGCTATGTGTATGCAAAATTTCAGGAAGATTGGTTGAGTAGATGAAGCGTGAAGAGGTAACAAACAAAGAAACAAACAAACAAACCAACATACAAACAAACAAACTCACTTTCACATTTATAATATTAGGATTAGTTAGGATTAGGATATTGACAACATAAGACATAAAAACGACTTCGTCTGCAAAGTATACTTATGTCACATCCTATTCTCCTGTTTGATCAGGATAACTACATAGACTTTTGGCTGTTGTGTGAATGAAAGGAATAATATTCTCTGCTATCAGATTTAATGGAGAGCAATGTCATTGTTATTATAGTTATTATAGCGTGAATCACTGTGATAGTGTGACAAGGGTCCTTTGGCACGTAAGAGGGAAACCAACTTATGTCTAAGCTTATAAAATTTCTTTTTTAAAAGGTAGGTCGCCCTCACTCACATGCCAAAACATCCTTGTCGCACTGTACTAAGTTGCCACACTCTATTGTCGCCCTATGGTCAAGTAAGATATATTAATATGCTAACTTGTGCCTTTGGCTTTGCTAGCATGAATTTCTTTATCCCTTTATACCCTCATAGAGGTGGAATTCCGAATATTCCATTCTTAGTGCTCATTTATAATGCATTAAGAAAGTCTCTGAAAAAATTCTAGTCTCTAGTTCAGCGGTTTCGTCTCTGCTTTTTCCCAATTAGTCAGTCAGCGTTCAATTTTATATGTAAATAACTAGTTATTATATAGATTCACGAGGATGGTATGGTAAGATAGATCATTCCCAAGGTATGAGGACGAAGAAGTAACTAATGTTATTAGTTGAGGAAATAGTGTAGTTTGTTGCTCAATTTCATGACATTTTGGACTTTGGAGGCAGTAGTAATAATTCAAAATATTTATTGAGATTTACAATATAAAACAGTTTTCTTATACAACAGTAAATATAGTTCAAGATGATGTATAGGACTGTTAACTGTCATGTTCATTAAATAATTTAAATCTGTAATTAAGTACAGTCATATCATGTGGTTTGGTCACAAAGGGAATTACCCCAACAGACATTGTTTACATTATCACAGCAAAGTGCCTACACTGTAGGTTTTTTTTGTAGACAGGATTCTACAAAAGACAAAATAACTTATTTATGAGATAAAGTTAGATAACCGTAACTTAAATAGCTTAAATAGTAGTTTTATTACATCTCTTTTTAAATCTATAAAGTTGTTCTTCAACCATAACATTAATAGGCGGAGTCTTGTTGTTAGCATAGTTTTAATAAATAGTACTTAATTCATACCTAGTTGTAATTTAGCAGTAAGACCCCCAAAAAAACAAATAAATAAATAAATACATCCCCTAACATTTACTAATCTAACAATGGCAGATCAAATATTAAAATCATTTTGAAATAAGAAGAATATTGAAATGTAAAGGACATGTACTTTTTCTCATTATTAATTCTATAGAATAAATTCATATTAATTTTTTAAGCTGCCAACTAGAGTATTATAAAATCACTGAGAAGAAACTCTGAAAGTTGGTAAATATCGTTCTTGTGAGACGTCATGATCAATCATATAATAATATTGTTTAAGAGTAATAGGTACTATTTATATATAGATGTAACACAGACTACATATAGACTAAAGCTCTCTCTGTTGATAGATCATGACGGGAAAGATAGGTACTATATAATTTTGGGTGCACTTTTATAATTGAATTCACTATGCTGGTAAAAATACTTCATAAGTTTGTGTTTAAATACATATTTTCTTTAATTGCTGTAAATATGTCTAAAATTGAATCCAAAACTGTGAATTAATATTCACTTCTACCGAAAGAGCATCTTATCTTCAATCAATGACAAATACGAGGAAGTTATTCAATAGCTACCAAATCTTGTTAAGAGCTTAACCTTCAAATATCACCAACCAATATCTGAGAAATTGCTACACATTTTCGAACAGTACCCACGATGGATCATTCACGAGGAATTGTTCATACTACGAGCAGGTAAATGGGCCTCGTTCAAATGTAAATCAATGACAAAGATGTGTTTACATATCGTCGTGACTAATTATTCAATGCTAAGAATCAGGAACCGTAAAATCTACTTACACGAGGGTCCGACTGCCAAGCCATCACCCATGTGAAAATACCACTTGTTTCCGTAGGTAATGGGGAACACTTCACATTCCTTTTTCCAGTTTTGATTATTGAACAACGGTTTGTAAAAAATAGTGACACGTTTCTTAGGACATCAATGTTTCACACTCTTGCATCACATGTACTACGTCTGTTTTACATTTAAAGTGTTTGTTCAGTATTATAATGAAAAATCTAATCACTGAATCTAATTAATTTCTAACAGTAATTAATGAAATACACAAATAAAAAACGAAAATATCACGAAGAAATACCCTCGATGACAGACATGACATGCATGACATTCTATTGTGACATACACATGACAGCTGACATTTTTTTTATTACGTTTTGTTTAGTTCTCAAAGTTCTGAATGTTACGATTACGATTGATTTTCTTAACTTATGTGGTATAAAAAAATAGTAAAGTTTTCCTCAGAAGTTTTCACAGAAATATATATTTTTTTTTAATATAATATTTTTTTTTTCTTACTATTATTATATGTCTGTGGAAGTTTTC
Source organism: Ephestia elutella (assembly GCA_018467065.1). Classification (NCBI taxonomy): domain Eukaryota; kingdom Metazoa; phylum Arthropoda; class Insecta; order Lepidoptera; family Pyralidae; genus Ephestia; species Ephestia elutella. The sequence continues at coordinate 1,594,053 of CM031582.1, forward strand.
GAGTTTTCATTATTTTTTATACCACAGAAATCGGGATAATAAGGTATTCCGAAGACTGTGGTACATATCTACTGACTGAATGGTAATTTTATCTTGTCTTTATTCGTTGCTGCGCATTATTTATCAACTTGTTTTTAATGATTGTTTTGTACCACCCACTACCATGAATCCACATTATACTTATATTTATATCTCCTACCCAACCCTTGTATATTATTGAAAAAGGTAATTTATTTTACCTGATACTGTAAAGAATATCTCGGTTCGGGCCTCAGAGATCGTTGATAGTTGTTGACGGCTAATGAGGCCGACCGATTCCTATGGACGTCGACCTCCAAAGGCCTAACACCATGCATAACTGCAAATCCTGGGGAACGTGGATCTATCATGTTACAAAAGCAACACAGTAACACCTCACCATCACTTTAAAATTCACATCACAAAGATGAATCAGTATTATTTACTTCGCTTGCTAAAGTGAAGGCGCGCACTGACAGGCCATATGACTGGTCTAATCTTATCATCAAAAGAATGGGGACGATAAAAGAAGTGAGCGTTTACAATTAGCATTGCGTTGATAACTCCGCACAGAGTAGAGATAAGACCAAGCTACACGAGTATAGTACACAATTTAATTAAAATCCCCGCCTCACTGATTTTCGTTGTTTTTAACCGACTTCAAAACGAGGAGGTTCTCAATTTGTCGGAATCTTTATTTGCTAGGAATAGGGAACTATTGGAGAATATGTAAGTATTTATTAACCGGACTTTTAAACGTTTCGTTGATTACAGAATCACGTCTTTATCTCAGCAAAGCGTCGTGAGACTCGAAAGCCACGCTGAAAAGCGGGCTTGTTTGTGGAATGGAGATACTTTAAAACCCATTCCCCTGATTGACTTCTACAATTTGCGCGGATAGATGAATAAGTTATAATATTAATGTACGTAACTTACAATCTGGAGCGTTTCATCTTGATACTACGTCGTTGCTTAGGAAATTAACAATAGTAAATTCCACGCGGACTAAGTCGCGGGCAATTATTAAACATGGTACAGTGTCTGATAGAATAAACACCAAAAAAAAAAAATTAAATAGTCCGAATAATAAAAATGGATCGCCGCGCCTATACTTTGGTGTAACTGTTGCTAGCATTGCTTCACGTATTTATATTATTCAAAATAATTCAAAACTAACCTAAAACTATGAAAATAAAATTACAAGTTGTAAAGGCCCGCGGCCACGTGTCCAAAAGGCTGGCTGCATTGCCAAGCTGTATGGCAATGCTTAGTCTCTGGCCAAAGCTGAACTAACCACCCCTTAGATCCTCGGCTGACACATTATAAAAGAGCGGACGAGAGAGGGCGCCACTGAGAATGAGCATAGATAATGCTTTTAAATAAAACCAACAATAAAAAAATACAAAATCAACGTTTTACTTCAATTATCAATTATAATACAGTTTTAAAACAATCACAGCACAATAATCATCATCATTGTCATTAGTGTCACCTATCGATAGTCGACTATCGATAGTCAAACTATCGATAGTTTTGGGCAACTCTAGTGGTCCTGTCCCTCAGCGTTTTATCACCATCATCGGCTCCTTAATCCGGAACGCCTCTATCAGCTCCTGTAAATACATAAAAAATATATGTGAAAGTTTGTTTATTTGACATTCCTTCTAGAAATCCTCTGCTATGTCAAGGGGATTTTTTGAAAAGTCTACGAATCTCCTGCGCAGGGGACCAAGGGGGATCTGTGGAATAAGCCATCCAAGAATCCCCTGCCTCAATTCATAGTTCTTTGATTGTAAGACATATGTTGTAAAGTGACGTCTTTGGAGAAAATGCAGCAGTGGAGTTTGTTGCGTCGCCTCTTCACATGCGCTTTGGAGGCGGTAGTAATAGTAACCTTAGTTTTAAGTAATTTTTTGACCTCAACTAAGTAAAAAACAAGTATTCGACGATTTAAAAGTGATATTTTTTAGCCTATTTAAATAAAATCATTTTCATTTCATTTTAATACTGTAGGGACACACTAGGTCAGCAGTTTTGGCTTCGCGTTCCTACCGCGTGTCGACACAATTCAGTCGTCACCTCACAGCGGTCTATATCGCTAGTACCTGTATTAATAAATCCTAAGCCGTGCGCGTCATATTGTTTTATCTGTGTTAGTGATATTTTGCATTCTAATTTGTGAATATTCTGTAAGACATTGTTCGTACTAAATTGACAATAAATTAACAGTTATCAGTGAAGTGTGTCGTGTATCCATTACGCTCCTTTAGTTAGTTTAGGCCCTCACACGTAACAGACATTCACACAAGAACTTATACTCATTATTAACACTATAGAGTGGCCTACAATACGAAAGAGATCTGTAAATCTGCGCAGGGGATCTTCTGAGAGGGTTGAGGGGGGGGGGGAGGGGGTCAAATAAAATGGTTACCTGCCATCGCTGCATATCGATGGAGACGATGAATTGATTCTCATCAGCCAGCGTGTGGCGGTCCCGCGTGGCCTGCTCCACCGGCGTGATGAACGGCAAGCCGTGCTCCTCGTCTGCAATGTTAATTGTTTACCATCTTAAACAGCTAGATAAATATATACAAGACAAACTAATTGGAGAGATAAAGGGGAGGCTTTTGCCCAGCAGTGGGAACTATTAGCTAAACAAAAACTAATACTAAAGTAAGGCCAATTTAATAGGCCATATTTGACAATATGGTTATCTCTTTTTCACTTTCTTACTCAGAAAGAGACGTAAGTCATCAGATAGCTGATCTCTCTTTCTAAGTCAGAAAGTGAAAAAGAGATAGCATATAATGTCAAATGTGACCTATTATAATGGCCCCACTGTAATTACTAACTAATATTATAAATGCGTAAGTGAGTTAATTTCTTTGTTTGTTACTTCTTCACGCTTTATCTACTGAACCAATCTTCTTAAAATTTCTTATACACATAGAATTATTGAGAAGGACATAGAACCTGTGGGAAATTATGATCTGAAAGAGTTCTTTGGTTGCAACTGATGGCTCTTAATTGTCATTTATTCATTATTATAATTGCTATTAGATATTGATTTGTTAAAGATTTTGCATGCCTAGAAAGGTTAAAATTAAGTGAGATTCACACATATTTTTTAACAACTGTATTTTCTTGTACCACTTTTACTGCAAATAAACATTCATTCATTCATTCATTAATGCGGGCGAAGCCGCAGGCAAAAGCTAGTACGTAGTGAATCTTAAAGAAGTGGTAATAAGAAGAGAGATCCAGCTGCACAGACACGTGGTAGATGTTCTCCACACAGCGTTGAAGTAGCTGAGACACTCATATGAGAGCGAGAGAGAGAGAGTAAATAAGAAGAGAGACCTAGCTGCACAGAGACGAGGCCATCCTTGACGAGGAAGGACACGTGGTAGATGTTCTCCACACAGCGTAGAAGTAGCTGAGACACTCATATGAGAGCGAGAGAGAGAGGGTAAATAAGAAGAGAGACCTAGCTGCACAGAGACGAGGCCATCCTTGACGAGGAAGGACACGTGGTAGATGTTCTCCACACAGCGTAGAAGTAGCTGAGACACTCATATGAGAGCGAGAGAGAGAGAGAGAGAGAGGGTAAATAAGAAGAGAGACCTAGCTGCACGGAGACAAGGCCATCCTTGACGAGGAAGGACACGTGGTAGATGTTCTCCACACAGCGTAGAAGTAGCTGAGACACTCGTATGAGAGCGAGAGAGAGAGAGAGAGAGAGAGAGAGAGAGAGAGAGATAAGACAAGTAGGAGCCTAGCGAGAGAGAGAGAGAGAGGGTAAATGGAGAAGAGACCTAGCTGCACGGAGACAAGGCCATCCTTGACGAGGAAGGACACGTGGTAGATGTTCTCCACACAGCGTTGAAGTAGCTGAGACACTCATATGAGAGCGAGAGAGAGAGAGAGAGATAAGAAGAGAGACCTAGCTGCACAGAGACTATGCCATCCTTGACGAGGAAGGACACGTGGTAGATGTTCTCCACACAGCGTAGAAGTAGCTGAGACACTCATATGAGAGCGAGAGAGAGAGGGTAAATAAGAAGAGAGACCTAGCTGCACAGAGACGAGGCCATCCTTGACGAGGAAGGACACGTGGTAGATGTTCTCCACGCTGCGCGAGAAGCTGCGCGGGTCCAGCACAGCGTGGAAGTAGCTGAGACACTCATATGAGAGCGAGAGAGAGAGAGAGAGAGGGTAAATAAGAAGAGAGACCTAGCTGCACGGAGACAAGGCCATCCTTGACGAGGAAGGACACGTGGTAGATGTTCTCCACACAGCGTAGAAGTAGCTGAGACACTCGTATGAGAGCGAGAGAGAGAGAGAGGGTAAATAAGAAGAGAGACCTAGCTGCACGGAGACAAGGCCATCCTTGACGAGGAAGGACACGTGGTAGATGTTCTCCAGCACAGCGTAAAAGTAGCTGAGACACTCATATGAGAGCGAGAGAGAGAGAGAGAGAGGGTAAATAAGAAGAGAGACCTAGCTGCACGGAGACAAGGCCATCCTTGACGAGGAAGGACACGTGGTAGATGTTCTCCACGCTGCGCGAGAAGCTGCGCGGGTCCAGCACAGCGTGGAAGTAGCTGAGACACTCATATGAGAGCGAGAGAGAGAGAGAGAGGGTAAATAAGAAGAGAGACCTAGCTGCACGGAGACAAGGCCATCCTTGACGAGGAAGGACACGTGGTAGATGTTCTCCACGCTGCGCGAGAAGCTGCGCGGGTCCAGCACAGCGTAAAAGTAGCTGAGACACTCATATGAGAGCGAGAGAGAGAGAGAGAGAGGGTAAATAAGAAGAGAGACCTAGCTGCACGGAGACAAGGCCATCCTTGACGAGGAAGGACACGTGGTAGATGTTCTCCACACAGCGTAAAAGTAGCTGAGACACTCATATGAGAGCGAGAGAGAGAGAGAGAGAGGGTAAATAAGAAGAGAGACCTAGCTGCACGGAGACAAGGCCATCCTTGACGAGGAAGGACACGTGGTAGATGTTCTCCACACAGCGTAAAAGTAGCTGAGACACTCATATGAGAGCGAGAGAGAGAGAGAGAGAGGGTAAATAAGAAGAGAGACCTAGCTGCACGGAGACAAGGCCATCCTTGACGAGGAAGGACACGTGGTAGATGTTCTCCACACAGCGTAAAAGTAGCTGAGACACTCATATGAGAGCGAGAGAGAGAGAGAGAGAGGGTAAATAAGAAGAGAGACCTAGCTGCACGGAGACAAGGCCATCCTTGACGAGGAAGGACACGTGGTAGATGTTCTCCACGCTGCGCGAGAAGCTGCGCGGGTCCAGCACAGCGTGGAAGTAGCTGAGACACTCATATGAGAGCGAGAGAGAGAGAGAGAGAGGGTAAATAAGAAGAGAGACCTAGCTGCACGGAGACAAGGCCATCCTTGACGAGGAAGGACACGTGGTAGATGTTCTCCACACAGCGTAAAAGTAGCTGAGACACTCATATGAGAGCGAGAGAGAGAGAGAGAGAGAGGGTAAATAAGAAGAGAGACCTAGCTGCACGGAGACAAGGCCATCCTTGACGAGGAAGGACACGTGGTAGATGTTCTCCACACAGCGTAAAAGTAGCTGAGACACTCATATGAGAGCGAGAGAGAGAGAGAGAGAGAGAGTAAATAAGAAGAGAGACCTAGCTGCACGGAGACAAGGCCATCCTTGACGAGGAAGGACACGTGGTAGATGTTCTCCACACAGCGTAAAAGTAGCTGAGACACTCATTTGAGAGCGAGAGAGAGAGAGAGAGAGGGTAAATAAGAAGAGAGACCTAGCTGCACGGAGACAAGGCCATCCTTGACGAGGAAGGACACGTGGTAGATGTTCTCCACGCTGCGCGAGAAGCTGCGCGGGTCCAGCACAGCGTGGAAGTAGCTGAGACACTCATATGAGAGCGAGAGAGAGAGAGAGAGAGGGTAAATAAGAAGAGAGACCTAGCTGCACGGAGACAAGGCCATCCTTGACGAGGAAGGACACGTGGTAGATGTTCTCCACACAGCGTAAAAGTAGCTGAGACACTCATATGAGAGCGAGAGAGAGAGAGAGAGAGAGGGTAAATAAGAAGAGAGACCTAGCTGCACGGAGACAAGGCCATCCTTGACGAGGAAGGACACGTGGTAGATGTTCTCCACACAGCGTAAAAGTAGCTGAGACACTCATATGAGAGCGAGAGAGAGAGAGAGAGAGAGGGTAAATAAGAAGAGAGACCTAGCTGCACGGAGACAAGGCCATCCTTGACGAGGAAGGACACGTGGTAGATGTTCTCCACACAGCGTAAAAGTAGCTGAGACACTCATATGAGAGCGAGAGAGAGAGAGAGAGAGAGTAAATAAGAAGAGAGACCTAGCTGCACGGAGACAAGGCCATCCTTGACGAGGAAGGACACGTGGTAGATGTTCTCCACGCTGCGCGAGAAGCTGCGCGGGTCCAGCACAGCGTGGAAGTAGCTGAGCGGGCCGCGGCTGCGGTGCTGGCGGGTGATGAACCGGTGGACGCGGCTCACCATCTCTGAACCCTCTTCGGTTTTCTCCAGCCTGTGTAGACAATGGTACAGTCACTTGCATAGAAACCTGGCCCTTTCTTACCAAATCCTATGTCAGGTTTCTGACTGTACATTATGTACAAGTGTGCTAGGGATAGTGGAAATAAAACACGTGTGCATAATATATGGGATTATAGGCCTAAGTAGAAGTTAATAAGACCCTTTATTATATGCAGGTATGGAAGATAAAGTCAAATTATTTTATTAAAACTTGGCCTTCTAAGAATGCACTTTTTCAAGTCGAAAACTAATATATAACCAAACAAGTCTGAAAGCTACAAACTACTAGCAACTCATGTGTGGATATTAATACATTAAGATATAAACAAGATAATTGAAATAAAAAATGCATCAATAATATATTGGGATTAAAGTTTTAAAGTAAGAGATAATGAAACCCACTATTACATGCAAGTGTGTTGTTAATCTATATAAAAGAGGACACTAACTGACTGATTTATGAGCACAGGAAACCCTGACCATAGAAACATGAAATTTTGCAGAAAGGTTTTTTTTTATAATCCATACTAATATTATAAATGCGAATGTTTGGATGTGAGTTTGTGAGTTTGTGAATTTGTGAGTTTGTGAGGATGTTTGTTACTCAATGACGCAAAATCTACTGGACGGATTTCGATGAAATTTGGTACAGAGGTAGATAATGACCTGGAATAGCACATAGGCTACTTTTTATCCCGGGAAAAAGCACTGTTCCCGTGGGAAATTCACGCGGGCGAAGCCGCGGGCAAAAGCTAGTAATATAGTAAGTAAGCACTAAGAAAAGAATTTTGTAAATGCGTGAAAAACTAATTTCAGATGGACAAAGGCTACTAAACAAACGTACATACTTGTCAACATTCTCCGGGGCCTTGAGCTGCGCCTGCGCCTGGCGCTCCACGCGGGCGCGGGCGGCGCGCGGCCGCAGCTCCGGCGGCGTCGGGGAGAACGTGCCGAACAGGTACGACACCGTGGGCACCGAGCGGGGGAACCACAGCGACCAGAACTGGGGGTTTTCACGCTGGGGACCGTGGTCATTGGGATCATAAGAAATGTACATGGAAATGTCTGTTGCTTTTACATTCCAATCTTGTGTTTGGAAATGTCTATGGCTCTTACTGCAAGTGTACTACTTATATGGCAATATGTAACAGAAAATTAAAGTTGGAATATTTGATTTCATTGTGTATGTTAGATTACATCAATCAATCTATCAATCAATTATTGATTTATTGATTGTTTTTTTTTATAGAATAGTAGGGAAACGAGCATGCAGGTTGCCTGATGGTAAGCAATCACCGCAGACCAACGACCCTAAGAAGGTCACTGACGCGTTGCAGACTTAAATAGATTTAAATCAAGGTTCCATACCATATGCTTTGCCAGTTCATGCCTGTCATAAACATTAGCATTGCCGCTCACTGCCTCTGAACAACGCACTGCTAAATCACTGGTTGCCTTTAACACACGGGAATCTAAGTAGCCTTCACCTGAAATTATACGAATAAAAAGTGCATTAATGTTACTGTTAAAAATACAGAATCACGTCTTCATCCCTTACAGGGTAGGCAGAGCCAAGAGTTGTGAGACTCGAAGGCCACACTTATCTGATTAGTGGACTAACTGATGGGTTGGAGATTCAGATATAGTGACAGGATGCTAGCCTGTCGCCTATGAGTGGAGAATCTCCAGTATAAAGCCCTTTCCCTTGATTGTCTTTTACAATCTGCATGGGAAGAGAAGCAGCTGGCACATTCTATGTTTTTTCTTCGCTCCCAGACCAGCATAGAAGACTACTGTTAAAGATAAATAAAAAATTGGAGATGCTTAAATTTTTTTAATATTTACTCCCATTTATCTTAATTTGTAAGCAATTTATTGTTGTTCTTCCTTTTTTTTTATAACATAGGGTGGCAAATGAGCAAGCGGGTCACCTAATGGTAAGCGATCACCGCTGCCCATGGACAACTGTAACACCAGGAGTATTAGAAGAGTATTGCCGGCCTTTCAAAAAAAAGTAGACTCGTTTTTCTGAAAATAAATAAATAGATGAATACAAACCTGGATGCCGGGCTTTCTCCTCTATGCTCCCCTCCTCCAATAATGCTTGAGCCTCTTGTACAGCATTGGCTGTCCTGTCCATACATTCAATATTTGTGCTGCCATCATCTTCTGAAATTTCACAAAATGTTTGAGGTATTGTATCGCTATTGGGTAACCAATTAATTACGCCTCACCGTGTACCGGTTTTTATGCATGCATACGGTGGGACTTGGATGGAACCATATTCTTCCGGACAAGACAAGAACGAAGCTATTTTAACTCAACTCACTATCTCGATGCAACTCACCGATTGTGGAGAGGTCTTCCAATAGGGCGCGATATCGAAGTTTCCTGTCGTGGCTAGTTGTCATACTATGTCGTGTAGATCGCGATCCCTGAGTTGTACCATTCCTTCTGGACATCTTGTTTTAATGGATAGTGGAGTGGAAAAACAAGGAAGGTAACGTAAATACTTTATACACCGTTTCTGGGTTAGCTTCCTTTACTTTCGTTTCGTAGTAAACAAACGGCGCAAAAAATTAACTAAAGTACACTGAATGACATTGACATTATCGTGACCAGACGACCTAAGGCTATTTTACATTGATCCAGTGACTGGATTGGATGCAAATACAGCGCCACTGGATCAGTGTAATATGGCCTTTTCGCAAACTCGCGATGATGGGAAAAAATACAATACATACGCCATTCATTATGTACCTATGTCTTTGTCAAATGTCACAAAAATGGCATTTTCATTTGTCAGTGTCACGCACGCCAACCAACTTTTGTGATGTTTTTGTGGTGCTCGTTCGTTGCTACTTACAACTACTACTTACTTGTATACAAAGAGTAAATTAATATAGGGAGGATTGCTATACTTGCTATAAACTATAAGTTAAGTTTGTGCCTGCTGTCTCTCTTCAAAATAGCATAACAATTTCGTTTATATTTTAGAAAAAAATAACAACTATGGGGATAGGACAGGATTTCACTAGTTTGAACATAATATTCATAATTAGCGGTGGCGTTTTAACATTTGTAATTTTGTTTATATTTGCCAAGAGACAAATTACACGGTTTGCTCTTCGATCCAGGAGAGGACCTCACGTTCCTATTGGCACTGATGCGAAGAAGGTAAGCTATCGTGTCTTTCTGTAGTAGTTGATACGAAGACAAACAATAGAAGACTTTTTTTTTTAACAAATAAATCTCAACAACAACGAAATTTTCAGTGTTTGAAGAAGGAGATAGAGCGTCGCATCGAGGCTGTACCACGTATCATGAATGAACCTCGCCTCTTGAGTGCAGAGCCTTCACACTACATCCTGGAGCCTCAGCAGCCATACCATTATAGATTTAGAGCTGTGGATGACATTAAAACTTTAGGTAAAGCAATTGTTCAATTTAGGAGTTGTGAAGTGGCTTAGCTCAAATTTACTCCAGCTCTCTAGGACAGAAGTGTAATTATGGGTTGGCTTTAGAATGGTATAAACTCAAAACGACCTTGCTGCAAAAGGTAGTATAGGTTGCGTTGCGAGGAGCGAAGCAACGAGCGTTAGGTTATACATAAACCAAAATGCGCGAGGGAAGCAAGCGTGCCACGGCAGCGGCCGCTGATGCACCGGAACCGACCAACCAACCCCAAAATAAAAATGCATTTCAGAGTTATAATTTTAGTAAATTTGTGAAAAGGAAAGAGAACTCAATCTGTTGTAATTAAAAAAATATTAAAAATCAATTTCATCTATTTTAAAGCAACCCTGTAATTATCAAATCACAATGATTTTTACATGACTGACCAAAAAAGGAGTGTTATGTTTTCAGAGTTTATGTATGTATGTATGTAAGTTTCTTTATTCCACCATAAGTCCTGAACGGCTGAACAGATTTTGATGTGAAAGGAATTTTTAGATTCCTTGCATTCCACAGAGTGACAGGCTATGTTAGTTGTCAGTCGTGTTTTATATTTTTAATAATTAGTTTAAATCATCTTGCAGAAGAGGAAATAGCCCGCCAAGAGCCAGGGCTCCAGCGTCACCCTCGGGAGTCTCTCCGCGCGTTCCTGCTGTCTTCTCTCGCGGCGCCGCTGGACGGCCGCGGTCAGAAGCTGGTGCACCAGTTCTGTGACACATACGAGTTTGCGAGGCACCATCCCGGAGAGTTTGGGGAAGACGAGTATAATGAGTATAGCCGGCTGCTGCTCAAATTGCTAGATGCGTGAGTTGAGTATTCTCTTTAATAACTTTTGATTTACATAAAGTATTATCTCAAATACTGTGCGAATTTGGGGATTTGAATTCTGAAGATACCAAGATATTAATAAAATAGTTATTATATTTTTAGAGCTTTTTGCATTTTATTAGCAATCAAATAGCATTGAAACAACTGTGTTCCCGAGCACATACAACCTGACTCTCTTCAAAACCAGAGTGAATAGGCTGCTTCTGGGTAAGCTCGCCACATCGTAGACCTCATCTCTGTCCTCGGACAAGATTGTGGTCAAGAGCAAACCCATCTTTAATAAAAAAAAAAAAAAACAAAATCCATGTCGTATTGTTAATGTAGGTTGATACCTACTGCTGCCAAGATTACAATGCTGTCAGATTTCATTATACCTGAAACTACTTTGTAAGGTTTGATTCATAAAATTAATGAAACAAACAAAAATAAGGGGTTGGCTTTAGTGTTCAGAGTTTAGAACTTCAAAGGCGAATTTTTCTTTTTTAAATAATTGGCGCATGATTGAAAAACAACCCGAAGATAAGTGTAATGAGGGATATCGCTTTTCCGCCCACTAGTTTGGTGCTACTTGCGAGTGAGGTCTGTCAGATAGTACAACACTGTTACCATTGTGGAATTCACCATCCACCATCACCATCCATCCATCTGATAGACCTCACTCCAGTAGCTCTAACTCAACATTTATTTATTTAACCTTTATTGTACAAACACAATGTGTGGACTTAATACAGAAGCATTATCTGACAGTCATCATCATATTCAACCCACTACTGGGTATAGGCCTCCTCTTTTTCGTGCCACACACATCTCAGATGTAATTAGTACTCAAGTACTCTCATATAGAAATAAGATATGGTGAAAAAATTCCATGCAAACAGGACTTGAACCCGCGACCAGGTCTTTATATGACCTTGCTCTTCCAACTGAGCTACTGCATTTCAATCCCACAAATTACAGCATTATTTTTACCTTTGTACTGCTGGAGCTGGGGCGCACAATTGAAACCATTGAGTTGCGAGATAATACTGATTTATTATACTGATAGAATAAGTATTATATAGGTTAACATACACTACACTACACCTTTTTAGGATCGTTGGTGTCTATGGACTGCGGTGATTGCTTACCATCAGGCAACCCGCATGCTCGTTTGCCTACTATTCTATTAAAAAAAAATCCTGCACATCTAAAATCTTCACCATATCCTATTTCTATTGAAATGCATTAGGCATGCGTCACCTAACACATATACACACTTACTATACGAGTAAGGTATTAAATTTAACCCATATTCGATGAAGTTGAAAATCAATTAAAGTGTAGGAAGCTATTCAATACTTATTTTTGAATTTTTTGTGCATCTCAGATGCAATTAGTACTCAAGTAATCTCATATAACCAGGCTTGTCACGCAAGAAAACGCAAGTTTGTACATACGGCCTCGCCGTCGTGGCTAATCAGTAGGTCAGAGAAGGTAAGCGATAGTGAGGCGCGATAGAAAATGAAACGTTTAGGTAAATATAACTGTAGATTATTAGCGTTGTGCGATTTGAATTGCACTTAATTGTATCGTAGTGAAAGTCGCTATTCCTTTAATTATTTTTCGGAGTGTTCCTTCTGTACTTGTACTATTATGACTAACTAACTTCTATCTTTGAGTTTCGCTGCTTATATTATTTATTTACCTTTATATTAATATTTATTGTGGTATTTGTATTTATGTATGATATGATGTTATTATTTACTTAAGTATATGTACTTAGTAATAATACCTTTATTATACACCTACCTAAAATTGTCTGCATAACCCAAAGGTTGGCTGGTAGATAATGCTTTAGCATTAAGCCCTCCTTGTACGTTTACTTTGTATTTTTGTACAAAGGTTTAATAAAATAAATAAAAATTATGTGTTCTGTGATATAACGCACATTGTGTGACAGGGCCCGCCTCCTCAAAAGCGTGGGTCCAGTGGGGCGGGCCGGGCGCGCGGACGGCAGTCCGGTGCGGCGCGCGCCGGCGCGGCTGCTGGACGCGGCGCGGCTGCGGCCCGCCGCGTTGGCCGCCTTGCCAGCCCTGCCCGGACATAAACTGCCCACGGCTTTGCACAAACATTATACTGCACTTGAGGTAGGTTCCAATCTGTTGTAGTTTATATATGTAAATCCAAACGCAGTTTTTATAATTTTAGTCTATGTCATATGTCAACTGTCAGTTGTATCTTGTGCTTTGCCGCCATTAAAAGATTTTTGTTTCGTCAAGAAAACTTTTTATCTTTTTGTTATTTTCTGCTCCCTGCCCGGTGTTCTGGCGCTCTGCTGTTCCCTTTCACACAATCATCATAGAGCTCAGTTGTAAAATCAAGCTGAGATCTGAAAGGCGTTCGATTCCTAGTCGGGGTATATTAATTTGTTTCCTACAGAATAGTGATGGGGGTATTTCGTTCCTCTGACGTGCCTGCAGTCCCGGATATATAGGGACACCGGGGTGTTTTTAGTGGGTTCGAGCCCTACATACCCACCCTGATATACCCACGGCAGAGGGCATGCGAAACGGCATTTTTACCAAAAAAAATCGTGCTTACTCCTAGGTTCCAATCAAAAAAAAAAATGTTACTCTTTGTAAAATATAGGATGAGCCCTATGACAGCAGGATGAACTGATACATTCAAAATGAGTGACAAAGACAGATATATATTATTTATAGACTATTTGACATATCTATGATAGGAGATCAAGCTATATTTTACAAACTGTACTTACTTCCTAATTCTTACTTTCCACGAGGACAGCTCCTTTAGGAAGTGTAGAACCGCCGATGATGTATGGCAGGCTTCGCTCATAGTCCCTGGGTTCCCCAGGAACTCTTCTCTTGTAGTTGCAACGCCATGGCACTCCAGAAGGAGGTGGTTTGCAGTTACAAGCTGTAGTTTCAATGTTAGGTTTATAGTTTTGATTCGTAAACTACTAGACGGATTTCAATATTATTTGATCTACAGGTATATTCTTAAGATTTTGATATGGCCCAGGGGAGATCTCCATTAAAATTGCCAAGATAGTCGTGTGGGCACGGGGGCACGTGCCCCTCCCCCCCCAGACAGGATTTTTTTGTACCTACTTACTATGGAGATTCCATCACTCACAGTACTTTATCAAATTTGATGAAATATGTAAATGACAAAGTGAACTCGGGTGAAATTTTTTTTCTTTCAATCATTCTGGTTGTAACAAGTTTATTAAATTTGATTTTTTTGCCCATCTGCCCCTTGTCCCCAGAAAAAATCCTGGATCCGCCCCTGCATGCAATAAATACGTGCAAATCTTGAAGCAACCCGCCAAACAATGACACATGCACATACAAGTCTGTGTTTCAAAAATGGCAAGCAATAATTGCCTAAACAATTGTATAGGTGTAGGCAATTATTGTATGTCAAGATTTGCATTCAAGTTTTTTATTTTCATCACCATGTAAACAGTTGCTTGCAATTGAAAGTCAATTCTGCACTGCAATTATTGCTCTTGTATGTTCAAGAAACTTGCACCGTCTAAGGGCCCTATGGTAATGACGTTCCAGAACATGCCAGCGGAGCCCAAGCTGGAACAAGAAGTGATCCGCGTGCCCGTGAAGAGCCCCTCCTCCCCGCTGTGCCGCGCGCCCCCCGCCCCCGCCGCCGACGAGACCGCCGTGTGACACACGGCCCGCCCGCACCGCGCGCGCACGCACACCACTCTCTAAACTGCATTTATTCATAATTGTCCTATTATGTAAACAATCTTCACAGTACTTTTTGTTGAAAATAAATCAATTAGTTCAAACCTAAACATTCTAAAGTAAAACATTTATTAACCACAAGAGTCATTTCCTAAAAAGTCTTTTAATTTATATTGTTGTAAAATCATAAGAAGAAATGGCAAGATTGTTTACATAATAGGACAATTATGAATAAATGGACTTTAGTAGCGTTGCAGGACTATAGTCTGACTGTTGATAATTGACCTTGAAAAATTGTCATAATATTGATACTATCGATAACCAATGTTTGCAATACTATTGATGATAACCAAAACTATCGATACTATCGATAGTATTGCTTTTCGATACTATTGATATTTTCTAATCAATACTATCGATAATATCGATACTTTTAAATTACAATACTATTGAATTTTTACAAGCTATCGATTGATTGTTGAAATACAAGTGCCAATAGTATCGATACGATCGAAAACAAATACTCGATAGTTTTGATTATCATCAATAGTATTACAAACTATTGGCTATCGGTACTATTGTTAGTATCAATACTATCGATAGTGTGACAATATTTCAAAGTCACAATACTATTGACAATACTGTAGTGTTGCAGCAATAGTGTTGACTATCGAGTCAACACTATTGCTGCAACACTACTCTCTAGTCACACTAGAGACCACACCCCGGACACTCCATATATCGCTCGTAAATTTACTACTACATAGGCAAATGACGTTTGTACACGCGTGAATGTGTGCGTAAAATTTAGTAGGGCTGCTTGCGTGCCGTGGGTACCAAGCGAAATGACGCCAGCCCTCGTTCCCGTGCCAGTGATGTCTACAACAAAGTGCGGGGTGAGGTGCGGTATTAGAAATGAGTGCGGGGCGGTGAGTGGCCGTTCTGTACGTTAGTACTATTACTTATTCTGTGTCGAAAGGTTAAACCTGTGCGGGGGCCAGTAGCATTTATTTATTTTTTAAATACAATAGTATTGAAGCGGCCGAGTGGTAGACCCTGTGACTGCAAAAGTCCCAGGTTCGAATCTTGGCCGAGCTACATTTGTAGACACAGTTTGTAGACCAATCTTACTCATGTGTAGAAGTTTTCATCGAGCATCACTTGCTTCCGATGAAGGAAAACATCGTAAGGAAACCTGTTATTTGGTTTATAATTATCAGCTAGTGTGTAAAATGGAAAAGGCAATGGCAAACCACTCCATTTACATTGCCAAGATAATCGTTGTGTGTTTCATTCCACACACACTATAATAGAATAAGATTTATGACGTCATAAAGTAAACGATCTCTTCATATTTTATTTATATGTAATTGTAAATACGAGTAAGTTCATATTGTAAATATGCATTATCTAGATAAGTAGTAGGTCAAAAATGTATAATTTAATAAAAAAGAAGGTATGAACATGTAATATAAATATCCTTTCTAATATGAATGTAAAGGTATGTAGAGATTTATTGTTATTTTATAAAGTAATACATATTTGTATATTAGTTATTATACTATTATGTAGTGATGTATATGGTGTTGTGACTCTAAGCGCTGAAATAAAAAATATCTTAACAAATAAGTATTTATTTATTAAAACAATTTTTACGCACATTATATTCAGATCTTTACAATAGAAACAATCTATACAATTATTGGTATATAATTTATTAGGCACTAATTTTATAGTGTGTCGTTATAGTTAATCAAAATACAAATGATTCGGTCAAAGATGACTAGATATAATACATTTCCAATAAGAAATAGTAAATTGTTAAGCTAGGGTGGAACGGAATCAATTTCTATACGAAGCAATTAACTATGATATATTTTTTAATTTGTTCCCGCCCTAGAGAGGGAATGAATTATGGAACTTTCCCCGACCAAGAATGGTATGACGCATCTTCAACCTACTGGGCCCAAACAAACACTACTTTCCAAGTATGAGAAATTAAAATCGAATACCTATCATGTTCTGGCCAATTTATTTTCAGGATTTTTTGGGTAACTTACTAATATTATAAAGGAGCCGCGTCCCGGGGTTGCGCTCCCGTGGTTATTTCAGGATAAAAAATACCATACGTGCTTTTCCCGGTAATTTTCTACCCGTGTACCAAATTTAATTGAAATCAGTCCAGTAGATAGCGTGATTGAATAACAAACATCCTCACAAACTCACATTCAAAGTTTAGCATTTATGCAAAAGTTTGGATGTGTGAAGAAGATGTGTGGTGGATTTCAATGAATTTTGGTACACGGGTAGAATATAACCTACAATATCTATCAAAAAGGGTAATTCTTATCCAGAAATTCATACAGCAGCAGAGGTGCAGATAAATAAATAAATAAAATAAAAATCTTTTATTTTCAGATAACTAGATCCATATTATGTTAGTAAGTCTTATTCTATGTTAGTCTAGACCGAGTTAAATAGTAAAATTAAAACTAAGTAATTGAGTGGGTTTCAAATATTACCCTCCTTACCATGCACCTCCACAGCGGCGACGTGTACCTGTCCGCCAGAGTGCACAGAATGCTGTTGTGACTGCCCCGCACTCTGCGGATAAGCGAAGTTGTTTTTTTGCGGATAAGGGCCGCAAACCCATCAATGTTGTACTCGGCAAACAGTCGGCAGAGAGTTAAGATATATTTTTATAACTTTAAGCTCGTTATCCTATTATTATGCAGTATTGGCGCTGTTTGAAAATATGTGTAATAATTTCAAATGCAAAATAATGCATTTGAGTACATTTAAAAAAAAAGAGGTCCGTGTATCGTGCGAGCGAGACAGTTGTCGAAATGTCAATTTTGTACACTGGCCTTATAAACAAAATTGAAATACATATATGAGTTTTGGAAGCTCAAGTTTATTTTGATAGGTCTATAAATACATCTATACATCGACTTCCACAGCATGTTTGCCGAAGTAGCTTTCCCTGTAATATAAAGAAAAAATAAAGATAATTAACACGCTCACTGTAATAAATCACGCCAAGCGTGTTTTTAGGGTTCAGAACCTGAAACTATAAGTGGCATTCAAATTTAAAAAAAAAAAATATTTTAACGGTAAATATTCCTCTATACCTACTATATTACCGCAGTTTTTTCGAAAATAAATTCTAGCGGCAGTATAAAAAAAAACTACTTCCAGTCCGGTCCGAGTGCTGTCTAACACGAAGGCCGTATGTCTAGTCTTATCGTCTATTTATTCTTACAGTGAAATATGGTCAAAATGTAAATATTACGTTAAACCTTTGCTAATAACAAGATTTTTCTATCTATTAATATGTAGATCTACTTATTTATTTAAGACTTTATTGCACAAAGTTCCAAAAAATATGTACAAACTACCCCGCGCTTCGGGGCTTTGATCCCGTAGGAATTTCGGAATAAAAAGTACCCTATGTGCTATTACCGGCATTTTTCTACCTGTATACCAAATTTCATCGAAATCCATCCAGTAGATTTTGCGTGATTGAGTACAAACTCACATCCAAACTTTCGCATTTATAATATTAGTTGGACGTCTTTGGGCTGAGAGAGAGAGAGAGAGAGAGTAGGATGGTGAAATTAGTAACCAGAAATTCTATATTAAAACTTGGCCTCCAAAGAAGGCTCTTTTTCACGTCAAAAACTAATTATATAATCATAGTATTATTATGTCTCAAAGCTACAAACTACTAGCATTTCGGAACGACCAATTAATTTTAATCTTACGTCAGTGATGGTGCATCGTGCTGGACTTTCTTTTTTTTTTGATCATATACAATCACATCACATCATGTAACAATTTACCATGTTGCTGCAAATAAATAATTCTATTCTATTCCACGTACGACTAATTTGTGGAATCAACTTCCTGCGGCGGTGTTTCCGAACCGATACGACATTGGAACCTACAAAAAACGAGTCTACGTCTTCTTGAAAGGCCGGCAACACTCTTGTAATACCCCTGGTGTTGCAGTAGTCCATGGGCAGCGGTGATCGCTTACCATCAGGTGACCAGCTTGCTCGTTTGCCGCCGTTATAAAAAAAAATATTACACTGCTGAGAAGAAATGCCGCAAGAAACTCATGGTGGACTTACAGCCTGGTCCATATGTTGTGCTGTACAAAGGGGGCCGTATGCCGGGTCGCCAGTAAAGCCCGTTGGCAGCTGAGGGCAGTGGGACCGCAGCCGATGTTGTCGCGAGTGTGGCTCAGCCATTCCAGCATCTGGCCATAAATATGTCTATGGTGAAAAAAAAACCGGCCAAGTGCGAGTTGAACTCGCGTGGGGAGGGTTTCGTACAATGCCAATTCTTATAGGTTTTCCTGTTATCTACAGGCAATGAACTATATTTTGTATTTTTTAGGGTTTCGTTCCTCAAAAGGCAAAACGTAACCCTTATAAGTTGCACATCTGTGTTTGGGTCACAGGATTACGCCATCCCACCAAATTGATCTAATTTGGTCCAGTAGATTCAGAGAAAATTGGCTGCGTCAGACAGGCAGACGCACGAGTGATCCTATAAGGGTTCTATTTTTCATTTTTGTACGGAACCAGAGACGCACGAGTGATCCTATAAGGATTCCATTTTTCATTTTTGTACGGAACTCTAAAAATTTACGTAGGATATTATAAGCGAAGCGACAGCTTTATTTTGGCTGTCGCAGTTGACAACATCAGAGTGACGTCACCAGCGCCCAGTGGCCGCTAGATGGCGGTCGTTATCATCACCAGACATGGAACTGTTAGAAACTAAGACAATATACCTGTCGCGTGGAGTTCTGCCAAGCCTGCCTTTGGAACAGCTGCGCAGTCGCAGCCGGTAACATTAGAGTGACGTCACTGCTGGAGGGTGACGTCACCAGCGCCCAGTGGCCGCTAGATGGCGGTCGTTATCATCACCAGACATGGAACTGTTAGAAACTAAGACAATATACCTGTCGCGTGGAGTTCTGCCAAGCCTGCCTTTGGAACAGCTGCGCAGTCGCAGCCGGTAACATTAGAGTGACGTCACTGCTGGAGGGTGACGTCACCAGCGCCCAGTGGCCGCTAGATGGCGGTCGTTATCATCACCAGACATGGAACTGTTAGAAACTAAGACAATATACCTGTCGCGTGGAGTTCTGCCAAGCCTGCCTTTGGAACAGCTGCGCAGTCGCAGCCGGTAACATTAGAGTGACGTCACTGCTGGAGGGTGACGTCACCAGCGCCCAGTGGCCGCTAGATGGCGGTCGTTATCATCACCAGACATGGAACTGTTAGAAACTAAGACAATATACCTGTCGCGTGGAGTTCTGCCAAGCCTGCCTTTGGAACAGCTGCGCAGTCGCAGCCGGTAACATTAGAGTGACGTCACTGCTGGAGGGTGACGTCACCAGCGCCCAGTGGCCGCTAGATGGCGGTCGTTATCATCACCAGACATGGAACTGTTAGAAACTAAGACAATATACCTGTCGCGTGGAGTTCTGCCAAGCCTGCCTTTGGAACAGCTGCGCAGTCGCAGCCGGTAACATTAGAGTGACGTCACTGCTGGAGGGTGACGTCACCAGCGCCCAGTGGCCGCTAGATGGCGGTCGTTATCATCACCAGACATGGAACTGTTAGAAACTAAGACAATATACCTGTCGCGTGGAGTTCTGCCAAGCCTGCCTTTGGAACAGCTGCGCAGTCGCAGCCGGTAACATTAGAGTGACGTCACTGCTGGAGGGTGACGTCACCAGCGCCCAGTGGCCGCTAGATGGCGGTCGTTATCATCACCAGACATGGAACTGTTAGAAACTAAGACAATATACCTGTCGCGTGGAGTTCTGCCAAGCCTGCCTTTGGAACAGCTGCGCAGTCGCAGCTGGCAACATCAGCGTGACGTCACTGCTGGAGGGTGACGTCACCAGCGCCCAGTGGCCGCTGAAGATGGCGGTCGTTATCATTACTAGGTTGCAGAGGTACTGCTTCGCGGATTGCTCTTCCGATCTGGATACAACAGATTTAATTAAATACTCAATATTTTATTGCAACCATAAAGTTGATATGGTGACACATAAATGATGTACAATAGGCGGAGTCATGTAATTGTGTAAGCAAACTGATGCCTCCATGTGCTTGTCTGATTTGTTGGAGCCTCTGAGTGAACCACTCAAACATTTCTCTTTGTGTATAATGCGTTTTGTTTCAATAGGACTGACATGTCATCACGACATAAGCCCTTAAAAATAAGAAACACGACTGACAACTTGTATAGCCTATGTCACTCGGAGGAATGCAAGGAATCTAACAATACCTCTCACATCAAAATCTGTTAAGCCGTTCAGGACTTATGGTGGAATAAAGAAACTGTACGGGTTATTGCTTGTAAGTGATAGAAATGATAAATAGTCTTGATAGAAAAAATAATAAAAAATATATTGTCCAAAAACTTGATATGCTAAGTATGATACGTGAATGATAGTGAGAACGTACGATGCGCTTGATGATCGTTTACGAACTAGTTTGAAAAAAAAATATGAATTAACAACAATGCGGCGTATTTAGCTGACGCGGCGCAACGTATCTAAAGTAATGGCCCGTACAGAAACTTACATACATACATACATGAACCTTGAAAACACACTCCTTTTTTTGGTCAGTCGTGTAAAAATTACGCCTAGCGTGTCATAAGACACGCTCGGCGAGCTTTTTGAAAGCATTCTTTCTCTTTGCCTAGCCTTCTCCCGAGTCGGCTCTCCCCGTCATTATCTGCCAGGTGGTACGATTTTGAGTCGTCGTTTCGAAAGCAATATACGATCAAAATCAAAACTATTATACATAGTGTATGTAGGGGGTAATCTTGACATTGATCGTTCGATTGAATAAATTCTTCGCTAATATTTAGAACGAAAGAATGGTATATGCCTTTAGGTGACTTGGAAAAATCTGACACTGTTATATTCACTGATCTATATTCTATTCTATTATAAATAAATCCTACCAATATCATAAATGCGAAAGTTTGATTGTAAGTTTGTGAGGATGTTTGTTTATGACGAGGACTCAATCACGCAAAATCTACCGGACGGATTTTGATGAAATTTGGAATACGGGTAGCAAAATACCAGGAACAACACATAGGGTACTTTTTATCCCAAAATTCCCACGGGAGCGAAGCCCTGGGGCGCGGCTAATAAATCTTAACTATCCTAACTAATATTATAAATGCGAAAGTGAGTTTGTTTGTTACCTCTTCACGGTTTATCTACTGAACCAATCTTCCTGAAACTTTGCATAGTAAGAAGTACTGAGAAAGACACAGGGTACCTTTCATCCCGGGAAAAAGCACTGTTCCCTTGGAAATTCACGCGGGCGAGGCCGCGGGCAAAAGCTAGTCTATATATAACTCAAAGGTGACCGACTGACATAGTGATCTATCAACGCACAGCCCAAACCACTGGACGGATCGGGCTGAAATTTGGCATGCAGGTAGATGTTATGACGTAGGCATCCGCTAAGAAAGGATTAACGCGCGCGAAACCGCGGGCAAAAGCTATTAAATAATAAATACTTATAAACCACACGATAAGAGAAACTTACTCATGGAAAGCAACTTGTGTCCGCGCCATAAGTTGCAGGAACCACTCCACAGTGGCGGCCGAGTCGCGGTCGGCGGCTTGCAATGCGGGAATCATACACTCTAAGCTGTACTCTTGTACGCTGAAATACAAGTGTTACATACTAGACATTTCCTTATTTTGATCAAATAACGAACAATTAGGCTGAATTCAAAAACACTGGCAGAATTTCTACAGAAGGGGAAGGGTGGAGGGGGGTGGGGTGACCCTCCTCCCCGCTGTGCCACCCCGCTAATACCTAAAATTCACTACTGCGACGAGACATGACTAAATTCAAAACCGCCGCCATCCTTACATATTATAAAGTCATCTACCGCGTCTCTGTCTGTCTGTTAGCGATAAACTCAAAAACTACTGAATGGATTTTCGTACGGTTTCACCAATGGACAGGTGGGTCATAAGAAAGTTTTTGATGTATAAATTACGCGGGCGAAGCCACGGGCAACAGCTAGTAACAACGGGCAAAGGTTGGCTGGAAGAAATTGCATTTGCGCTCATTTATGTATTTACCTTTTGTCACTACGTTGTATGTTCTTTTCTGTAAATGGTGCAATAAAGTGTTGATCTTTCTAGTTTTTTATAATTTAAATTATAGTCAAAGTATTTTTTTTTATTGAAACTTGGCCTTCAAAGAAGGCTATTTTCACGTCGAAAACTAATTCTTTATCATAATATATTATGTCTCAAAGCTACAAACTACTAGCATTTCGGAACGACCACTGCTGAGAAGAAATGCCCAAAGAAACTCATGAAACAGTCTAACTTTCATTTATGATTGCATTTCTAATAAAAATAATGAATACTCTAGGGATGGGCCGAAATTCGTTTCATATTCGGTTAAACCGAACTTCGGTGAATTGAACAGAACTTCGGTATTCGGCCGAACTTCGGTTCAAATGCCGAATGTTGGGCCGAACTTCGATTCATATTCGGTTGAACCAAACTTCGGCATTCGGCTGAAATTTGGATGAAAAGCCGACTGTTTAGTAGAAAACAAAGAATACTCAAGTATAGAAATAACTAAGTAATAAAACAATTTGTCATGTTCGTTTATTGTTAAAAAATCAGATACATATAAAAGTTCAAGTCTAATCAGTCTAATTAAATCTTGTAATAATATAATTTCTTGTTTTTTTTTTTTTGTAAATTTCTTGTTTTCTTATTAAGAACCTAATCTACTTGTATTTATAATTTACCAAGGGTAAGTTGTGGTGCAGAAATACTAAAGTCCAAACATTTGATTTTTTCTTCCACTCATGACTCATTAGCACTCATTAAGCAAATATTGAATATATTTATTACTTGATTCTTCTTTATTCTACTAGAAATGACGAAAGATATTTATTTATTAGGTGCCAACAATAAGTAGATAATAACGGACGTGTCGCAAGGTCGCAACAGTAATGAATGAATTATGACAAATCAGAGGCCGGCGGTAAGTTTAGGAATCGCGCGGAGGGCGCGGGCGGGTTGCGTAGGGATCATGTCACGACGTGAACGCTAGAGAAAGCGCGGTAAAAACCACCGAAGTTCGGCCGAACTTCGGCCGAATTTTATATTTCCACCGAATGTTCGGCCGAAGTTCGTATTCGGTTTAAGTCACATTCGGCCCATCCCTATACTCACGCTAACATACTACTCTGAGCATCTATAAGCTCATTGAGCCACACGAGGCTGGCGGTCTCTATGGCCACGGCAGCTCTCACTGCGGTGGATTTGCGAACTAGTTCCACCGTGTTCTCCCACCAACTGGTCGGTGACGTCATACGCTCGAGGTACTTGGTGGAGAGCGTGCAGCAGGTTTGGACGAAAGTTGGCCACGCCTGGACAAAAGGTGAATGTAAAAATTAGTAATTTATTTCATTAACAATATCAGGAAATAATGTCAAAGATTGAATTAAATAGTCCACCTTTTGTACACTGTTTTATAATTTTTATGCAATAAAATTAAATATATTGAAATATAAACAAATTAATAGAAGATTAAGTTTGTAAACAAGCCCCAGTATAGGAAAATACGCTGGCGTGTTATACGAAAATATAAAAGATTGCATTAAATAAACAAATATAACTAATTGAAATACAAATTATGTAATAGAAGATTGCGTTTGTAATTAACACGCCCATGATGCCCGTTATAGAAAAATACGCCTAGCGTGTTGTATGACAATATCAGGAAACAATATAACATAAATAAAATAACTCATTGAAATATAAACAAATTTTGTAATTGACAAGCCCAATATAGGAAAACACGCCAAGCGTGTTGTACGACAATGTCAGGAAATAATATAAAACATTTCATAAAATAAACAAATATAACTCATTAAAATATTAACAAATTAATAGAAGAATAAGTTTGCAATTAATTCGCCCACTATAGGAAAACACGCCTAGCGTGTTATACGACAATATCAGAAAACAATATAATTACATAAAATGTTATATAATTAGTTTTCGACGTGAAAAAGGGTCAAATTTCAATAAAATATTTTAACTGTGACTTACCACATTGTCGTCAGAGATGACAGAGAAGTAGTGCTCCACGCACTGAGAGAGCAGCGTTCTGTTCGCGTCGTGTATTTTGTCGCTCTCCAGCGCTTGGCGAATCGCGCTTAGTTGCTTTACGAATAGTGGCTCTTCTGTGCCGTGCCCTACATATAGATTTAATTATAATAATATCGACCTTAATCCCACCTGCACAACATATATTTCGTCTATTTCTTGTGTGCAAATAAAGTATTCTTGTTGTTATCATTTTCTCTTTTACAAAGGTAAGACTTATAAATAGGGTTCTGAAGACCAGACCAGTTACAGTTTTATTATATGTATTGAATTGATTGATTAACCAACCTAAGTTTAAAACATGGAAAAATATACATTTCGAGTAAGTAGCGGTTCAGCCGTGAAAGCATAAACTTCCGAATTTATAATACAAAAATATTAAGCACTTAAATGTTTCGTTGAATAAACATAGTTGTGATACCTACCTCGTTTGGTTCTGGCAATAACGGAGTAAGATTCAGCGAGGCAGCGTTCTATGGGTCCTCGCAATGAGTTCGGAGGCACGCCTCGACACAGAATGGGGAGTAGTTCGAACACTAGTATTATATCCGATTGCTGTAAAAAACAAAGTGATCTTATAAGGGTTCCGTTTTTGCCTTTTGAGGTACGGAACCCTAAAAATATTTAATTATACTTTCTTCTTAGTTTATATACACACTAGTTTTTGCCCTCGGCTTCGTCCGTGTGAATTTTATCTTTCAACCATTTCACCCCTTCTCAGATAAATAAATAAATATATACGGACAAATCACACAGATTGAGTTAGCCCCAAAGTAAGTTCGGGACTTGTGTTATGGGATACTAACTCAACGATACTATATTTTATGACAAATACATATATAGATAAACATCCAAAACTCAGGCCAATCTGAAAAAGATCATTTTCCATCTTGACCTGACCGGGGATCGAATCCGGGACCTCCGGTGTGGCAGTCTAGCGTGATAACCGTTAGGCCACGGAGGTCGTCAAAAGTCTTAGGTATGGAATACGAATCACAACGGTTACAAAACTTACAAATAATCATCTCGAGTCGAAATGAAAAATTTAGATTTTTTTTTACCAATATTTGGGCACTTCCACCGCCCGCCCTATCGCTGCTTCAAGCAGCCGAGGGTACTCTGCTGTTCTGTAAGTGTTACCTCAGTGACCCCAGGCTCGATGGCCTGCAGATAGTTCTCAGCCAGCCGCCGCGCCGAGGCCGAGGTCTGTGCCTGACCAGCCGCGAGTGTCAACAGCCGGGGACACTCTGCTGGTAGTGTTACCTCAGTGACCCCAGGCTCGATGGCCTGCAGATAGTTCTCAGCCAGCCGCCGCGCCGAGGCCGAGGTCTGTGCTTGACCAGCCGCGAGTGTCAACAGCCGGGGACACTCTGCTGGTAGTGTTACCTCAGTGACCCCAGGCTCGATGGCCTGCAGATAGTTCTCAGCCAGCCGCCGCGCCGAGGCCGAGGTCTGTGCCTGACCAGCCGCGAGTGTCAACAGCCGGGGACACTCTGCTGGTAGTGTTACCTCAGTGACCCCAGGCTCGATGGCCTGCAGATAGTTCTCAGCCAGCCGCCGCGCCGAGGCCGAGGTCTGTGCCTGACCAGCCGCGAGTGTCAACAGCCGGGGACACTCTGCTGGTAGTGTTACCTCAGTGACCCCAGGCTCGATGGCCTGCAGATAGTTCTCAGCCAGCCGCCGCGCCGAGGCCGAGGTCTGTGCCTGACCAGCCGCGAGTGTCAACAGCCGGGGACACTCTGCTGGTAGTGTTACCTCAGTGACCCCAGGCTCGATGGCCTGCAGATAGTTCTCAGCCAGCCGCCGCGCCGAGGCCGAGGTCTGTGCCTGACCAGCCGCGAGTGTCAACAGCCGGGGACACTCTGCTGGTAGTGTTACCTCAGTGACCCCAGGCTCGATGGCCTGCAGATAGTTCTCAGCCA
This sequence comes from Ephestia elutella, assembly GCA_018467065.1. NCBI lineage: Eukaryota > Metazoa > Arthropoda > Insecta > Lepidoptera > Pyralidae > Ephestia > Ephestia elutella. The sequence continues at coordinate 1,620,757 of CM031582.1, forward strand.
GCCGCCGCGCCGAGGCCGAGGTCTGTGCCTGACCAGCCGCGAGTGTCAACAGCCGGGGACACTCTGCTGGTAGTGTTACCTCAGTGACCCCAGGCTCGATGGCCTGCAGATAGTTCTCAGCCAGCCGCCGCGCCGAGGCCGAGGTCTGTGCCTGACCAGCCGCGAGTGTCAACAGCCGGGGACACTCTGCTGGTAGTGTTACCTCAGTGACCCCAGGCTCGATGGCCTGCAGATAGTTCTCAGCCAGCCGCCGCGCCGAGGCCGAGGTCTGTGCCTGACCAGCCGCGAGTGTCAACAGCCGGGGACACTGCTGGTAGTGTTACCTCAGTGACCCCAGGCTCGATGGCCTGCAGATAGTTCTCAGCCAGCCGCCGCGCCGAGGCCGAGGTCTGTGCCTGACCAGCCGCGAGTGTCAACAGCCGGGGACACTGCTGGTAGTGTTACCTCAGTGACCCCAGGCTCGATGGCCTGCAGATAGTTCTCAGCCAGCCGCCGCGCCGAGGCCGAGGTCTGTGCCTGACCAGCCGCGAGTGTCAACAGCCGGGGACACTGCTGGTAGTGTTACCTCAGTGACCCCAGGCTCGATGGCCTGCAGATAGTTCTCAGCCAGCCGCCGCGCCGAGGCCGAGGTCTGTGCCTGACCAGCCGCGAGTGTCAACAGCCGGGGACACTGCTGGTAGTGTTACCTCAGTGACCCCAGGCTCGATGGCCTGCAGATAGTTCTCAGCCAGCCGCCGCGCCGAGGCCGAGGTCTGTGCCTGACCAGCCGCGAGTGTCAACAGCCGGGGACACTGCTGGTAGTGTTACCTCAGTGACCCCAGGCTCGATGGCCTGCAGATAGTTCTCAGCCAGCCGCCGCGCCGAGGCCGAGGTCTGCGCCTGGCGAGCCGCCAGTGTCAGACAGCCAGCCTTCCACGCCGCACCGCGGTGCACGGCCTCGTGTAGAAAGCACAGGTCTAGAGGGGGCAGCGGCCGCGGGTACTCCGCTGTTAGCGTGTTCAGTATCGAGAGTAGGACCGAGTCGGGGAATTCGTAGCATGGTGTCGTCGTCTGCAAGTAATGAGAATATTTGACTTGCGATAACTCAATTTGAAGAGCATGAGCGTAAGACCTGGTCGCAGGTTCAAGTCCTGCTTGCATGGAATTTTTTGTCATATCTAATTTCTATCCTACTAATATTATAAATGCGAATTTTGGATGTGAGTTTATGAATTTGTGAGGACGTTTGTTACTCAATCGCGCAAAATCTACTGGACGAAATTCAAATTTGGTATACGGGTAGAAAAATACCGGGAATAGCACATAGGGTACTTTTCATCCCAAAATTCCCACGGGAGCGAAGCCCCGGGGCGCAGCCAGTATTTAATAAGAATATTTGACTTCATAAATGTCAAGAACAAAAAACTCACGTATATACTTTGAAAAGGAGATCATTCTAAAGCAACAAAATGATCTTGTGGGTCGAAACTAGACAGCCGATACTGTGGGTCGAAACTAGTCGGCACAGCCGATACAGTACACGTCACTTAAAAGTTTTTCATATTTATAATGTCAGAATTCTACGTTTGTCTTGTCTTAATCAATTGACCGAGCGAGCGAGGGCTATAATTCAAGTTGGGACGAAAACACATTGTATGTATGTATGTTTGTTTGTTTGCGATAACTCTCGAACCGTTGAATTAATTTCGATTATATTAAGAACTAGCGACCCGCCCCGGCTTCGCACGGGATATAAACCTTCCCCTTGAATCACTCTATCTATTAAAAAAAACCGCATCAAAATCCGTTGCGTAGTTTCAAAGATTTAAGCATACAAAGGGACATAGGGACAGAGAAAGCGACTTTGTTTTATACTATGTAGTGATAGTGATAGTGATAGTGATACGTGTAGTAATGTTTATTTGTTTGTTATCTCTTCACACTTTACTGGACCAATCTTCCTGAAATTTCGCATACACATAGTTAGAAAGACATAGGTTAACTTTTATCCCGGGAAAAAGCACTGTTCCCGTAGAAAATTCACGCGGCGCGTGAGCAAAGCCGCAAGCAATAGCTGGTTCAAAATATTTGTGATACATTTATTGTGCCTAAACTTTGACGTATTGCCGGTGGGAATTACGCTTAGCGTGTCGCGATGCGCTTGGCGTGTTTTCGTGTCGCAACTTTATTTCATTTCGCACTACGAAAACATTGGCACGAAGTCCAAGAATTGATTATGCCAAAATTTTGACGTAACGCCGTACATGGAAATTACGCTGGGCGTGTCGCGCCACGGTTTGGTATAACACGCTTGGCGTGTTTTTGCTTTTCATACTATTGAAAATATTGGTGTAAAACTGTTTATTTTAAAGAAAAATATAACATAATAATAATTATATATTAATTTGAAAGAAAACACAAGTTTTTAGAATAAATAGATTTTTAGCGTTTCGTACCTCAAAAGGCAAAAACTTATAAGATCATTTTATTGTCCGTCTGTCTGTCAAACTTTTTTTTCTCAGGAAAGCTTAAAGTTATCAAGTTGGAATTAATATCGAATACTCGGATCCACAGTCTTTTTCAGCAAAAAAAAATAATCAAAATTAGTAATGACTTCTCTCTTTAGTCGTATTTCCTCATGACTGGGGGTCGTGATCATTGTATGGAATGAAACACACACAACGACTCTCATGGCAATTTTAATGGAGTGGTTTGCCATTGCCTTCTCCATTTCATACACTAGCTTATAATAATCAACCAGAGTGCAGGTTTCCTCACGATGTTTTCCTTCACCGGAAGCAAGTGGTGGTCGATGAAAGCTAACATGAGTCAGATTGGTATACAAACTCATGGAGCCCGGGCAGGATTCGAACCTGGGATGTTTTTACCCTACCACTCGGCTACCACCGCTTCATATAATGACTTACTTGTTTCCTAAAACAATCCAACAGTCCCCTGGCAACGCTGCTGGCGGGCAGGTACCCCGCACCCTGTGGTTCTGCGCGGGCGTCGTGTTGGTACACGCCGCTGCGGTAACCTCTGATCTCCCGCTCTATCAGTTTGGTACACAATCGCTCCACGCCAGTTAGTGCTGATTGGTTGGTGTACTTGAATACTTCGGGCCATACTTCGCCTGTAAATAATTCTATTAGTTTATTACAGGAATGGCGAACTAGAGGGGAGGCCTTTGCCCAGCAGTGGGACGGTATAGGCAAAAAAAGGTATATATATAAGGTAGGTATATAAGGCTTCGCCCGCGTGAATTTCTCATGGGAACAGTGCTTTTAACCGGATGTAAGGTAACCTATGTCCTTATCAGTACTTCAAACTATGTGTATGCGAAATTTCAGGAAGATTGGTTCAGTAGATAAAGCGTGAAGAGCGTGTAATAAACAAACAAACAAATAAATAAACTAACTCACTTTCCCATTTATAATATTAGTTAGGATACTAGCCGCTCCCTGGGGCTTCGCTCCCATAGGTATTTTGGGACCCTATGTGATATTCTCGGTATTTTTTTACCAGTATTAAATTTTGCGTGATTGAGTAACGAACATCCAAACTTTCGCATTTATAATATTAGTAGGATAATTTATGTACTTAGTTTTAAACGTGAAAAAGTACCTGTGAAGGCCAAATTTCAATAAGTATTATTGAGTTTTGACACTTACATGGCACATAGTCGAGTACATCTTCAGGCTTCCTGGCCGCATCTACTGGGGTCTTGCAGAATGATGCGGGCAATTTCACCGAGCGACGGTACACCTATGAAGGTAAATACAAATATACTAATGCGCCCCTGTGCTTCGCTCAGTAGGAATAGGGGACCGAACAACTTTTTTTCATGCCTTTGAAATACCTCACAATAATCATCATTCATCATGAAAGAGTCATATCAGTAACCACAGTATTTTCCAAGATATAACAAAGAACATAACACATTTTTAAGCGATGTTTGGTATCACACCCTCCACCACGGCGGGGTGGTCAGAGCCTGCGATGTAGCTCCACAGCTGGTGACGTCACACCAGCTTGTGATACTGTGGGGTGGATCTCAGACATTACCTCGGGAATATCCTTGAGAGTATAATCAGTGATCTTGAACTGCGCGAGCGCATCGCACGCGGCCTCCACCACGGCGGGGTGGTCAGAGCCTGCGATGTAGCTCCACAGCTGCCCGGTGACGTCACACACTAATTTGTCGAACTCCGGGGTGGCAACGCGGAGAGGGGGGATCTCTGATAGAAGGCGGCATAGGCTGGAGAGAACACAAGCTAATTATTAAAAAATAAAAAACACGACTGACAACTTGCATAGCCTATGTCTCTCGGAGGAATGCAAGGAATCTAAAAATACCTCTCGAGTTTTTTTATTTGTTTGTTTATTACCTTTGCACGTTTTATGTTCTGAAATAATCTTTCTGAAATTTTGCATACACACATAGTTAAAAGTACTGAGAAGGACATAGGGTACCTAACATCTCGGGAAAAGCACTGTTTCCATTGGTGGAAATTCACGTGGGCGAGTTTCCAGCTGGTTGGTCGAGGCCTTTGCGGCATGCGAGGCTGAAGGCCGAGCTCCCCCTCTTAGAAGCGCCCGCGAGGCTGCAAGCTGAGTTGCGTTTTCATAGCAAAGAGCAAAAGCCGGAGCACCCTTTCGGCTCTTCACTTAATTCCAACCGACAACCAATCTATGTAAATGACTTTATGCAAATTCTTAATAATTTTTCATACAACTCTCAACTGCAAAAGTGAAATTGCCCTGCACAGCACACGAAGTGCTCGCACCTCGCGCAGTTACCAAAAACTAGTTAGTATATAAGTCCATACTTTCGCATTAGGTGAAAATCTTCAGTGGTAGCTAAGTAATTTTTAAATAAAATAAATTTATATATGTCGGAGCGATTACATTAGTTAAATTAACTGTGGTTTATTTTGTTAGTTAATCAATGGTTTAAAAACAGTTTTTAAGACGGTAGACGGTACGCGTCGGAAATGTGTCATTGAGTTACCCTCACTTTGTAATATAATCGGCGTGCGATCGATATGACATGATAGCGAGGCAGTCTTATGGCGCGTTGCGGACGTGTCGCCCCCGGTTGTGTTGAATTCTCTGTAGCTATGTAGTCAGTGATTGAATAGTGTCATTGTCGTGTTACTTAGTGCGTTAATGATGTGACTGTGTGTAATGGTGTTATCAGCGTGATATTGGAAATCTTCGTTGTTGGACAGTTTTGATGGTTAAACTGTGTTTGGCTAGTTAGCACGGAAGACCATTCAGTAGAACTCACTGGTTGAAATGGATTGATCTGTGCGTGGTGGGGCACGATCCTATGCCGTGGGTAGGTTAGGGCACGGACCCTAGCCGTGACATGTGGACTAAATGAGAGGTTAGTGCTAGATGATTTCTTAATCCGTTAATATCCGATGAATCCCTGGATGCTTTGGGCTGTAACTTGAGATAGGAGTTGTTTACCCTGTCTATTAAGAGCTGTGCATGTTATTTTGGAAATACCCTCATCCTGACAGTTCATATTTTGATCTGAGTCTAATGCCCACATGTGTTTCCGTGTGAACCTGTTGTTAATGTACAGTCAAGAGTCAAAAGTGCAGTCAGAATCTACAAGGAATTATGATCATTAAGGCTAGGTGATAAGGTCTTCGAGGTATGACTGCACTTATGACGCTTGACTGTACCTGTACTGTTATGTTTACCGCTCTGGTCATCGATATCTGAGCTCGGCCCCCCTGAACCCATGATTATCTGGTAATTCTGATGTTGTGATGTGTGCTTCCCTTCCGACATATATATAACCTTTGGAGCGAAGCCGGGACGGGGTGTTAGTGGAAAATAAATTAAAAAGAAAAAATGTTAACCTGATCTGCGAATAAGGCCTGTCATCTCTCGCCAGCTTGTGCTGCAGCGCGCGCCACGTGCCGGGCCCGCCACGCAGAGCCACAGAATTAATATACGTACTACGTACAGAAAGGAAGCTCCCCGTCCCTCCTGCAATATGTACACCTCCCTGCCCCCTGCACTTCTCCCCCTTTTTTCTCGTTTGCGGATTCGGACGTTATGACTATGAAAACGCACACATTGACGTGTAACTGACGCGTTCATGAATGTACAGTTTCATTTGTAGTAGTAGTATATATGACGCCCCGTTTCTATGAAGTGCCCTCCATGTGCTGTTAGTCTGACTATAAAAATATTCTTCTTAGCGTGTCAACTCGGCGGGTCAAATTTGTGATGACTAGAGATGGGCATTTACCCGATAAATTTCCGAGACTCGGAAATTTATCCATTTATACCCATTTTTTCCCAGGAATTTTTAATTTACACCGGGTAAAAATTAAAATCAATTAAAATTTTTGTAATTGCGATATTTTATAATATATCGTTAAGATTTATTAAGAAATAAAGTGTTTAAGGTACTATTCAGTTTTTAAATTAAGTACTGCGTAAAAATACTCATAAAGTGTACAATTTACGTTTTGGTTACAAAAAGACCTAACAAGATATATCTTAATTCTGACTCATTCGCAGCCAACTGGTTTTAGGCAATTAATGTTATGCCGGGGCGACGAACAAGTTTGCCAAATGCCGGAATTCTATTGAACGGCTAGGCGATCATCGAATCGTATGACCCGCCGTACTAGGCCAGATTATTACAAATGTCTGTAATATCAGTAATAATGAAAAACTGAATTTGAAATTAAAATGCAGCGAACTTAATTACTAACTCTCTCAAAAACTTACACGATTGCATAAAACTTTCTCGATAGAAAAATATTGCGAAGTTCAAATTCTAATCCTAACTAATATTATAAATGCGAAAGTGAGTTTGTTTGTTACCTTTTCACGTTTTATCTACTCAGCCAATCTTTCTGTTTCAAATAAACATAGTTGGAAGTACTGAGAAGGACATGGGATACTTTTCATCCCGGAAAAAGCACTGTTCCCGTGGGAAATTCACGCGGGCGAACCCGCGGGCAAATGTTAGTCTACTTTTTTGTTAATTCTACTTGAAACATCCATATACTGAATATGCATCATTATTTTCAAAATATTATTTGAATACATATGATTGTAAATCTGTTGTTTTCGTTTTTTTAATATTTGAACCGAAAACAACTAGTTATTTATCTTCCTTATAATCAAAACATATCTAATATTTATACTTTAATTATTATTTTAACAGTTTAAAGTAAATAAGGATAATTTACTTTCATTATAATTTCTACCCGGTATAAATAAAAAATATCGGGTATAAATGGGTATAAATTAATTTTTACCCATTCTTTCCCATTTTTACCTTCCGGAAATTTATCCAAGCGCCCATCTCTAGTGATGACCAATATGACGTCACAGATACAGCATTATCTGTTAAAAAGAAAAAAAAACTAAAGAAATAAAAAGTTAACCTGATCTGCAAGTAAGGCCTGTCATCCCTGGCCAGCTTGTGGTGCAGCGCGCGCCACGTGCCGGGCGCGGCCACGCAGCGCGCGCGCCACAGCTGCGACAGCGCGCGCAGCGCGCGGGCGGCGGGCTGAGTGTGGCCGGAGCTGCGGTTGAGGATCGCTGAGATGGTGGGCACCAGCTCTAGGCCGTGGCTCGATGGCCTACAAATCAATACATAGGTCCTTGACTTTGAAATCCTACGACGAGATGGGTAACCACCCGGGTTAAAACTCGAAATTGGGTTAAAACCCAGTTATCACCCACTTGGCATATGCCAAGTCCATTTCAGTCCATATGGACTGAAATGGACTGGGTTTTAACCCAGGTGGTTACCCATCTATACTCGACACCAAACGCGATGAGTTAAAAAGCCCGACCTGCGCTAACTCAATACAATTATCTTAACTAATATTATAAATGCGAAAGTGAGTTTGTTTGTTACCTCTTCACGCTTTATTCTCTAAACCAATCTTCCTGAAATTTCGCATACACATAGTTAGAAGTACGAAGAAGGATATAGGGTACCTTTCATCTCGGTAAAAAGCACTGTTCCCGTGGGAAATTCACGCGGGCGAAAGCTAGTACAATTATATTAATGGTGTGCTCACACAAGCCCGCAGTTTGCGAGGATCTTCTCCAATAACATTGGCTACATAAGCCACATGCAAGCTCGAGAGAACTCTTAACTCATATATGAAATGGTCGCCATAACCGAAATCGGTCGGACACATCATCATCATAATAATAATAAAACTGTAACTGGTCTGTGTCTGTACATCCTACTAATAATTGCGAAAGTTTATATGTGAATTTGTGAGGATGTTTGTTACTCAATCACACAAAATATACTGGACGGATTTCGATGAAATTTTGTACTTATACGAATAGAAAAATACCGGGAATAACACATCTCACAGAGTACTTTTATCTCGAAATTCCCACGGGAACGCAGCTAGTAAAAGATATTTCAGAAAAAAAAATTATGGGGACTTTTATAGGGCCAATAGAAGCCTGAACAGCAGTCTT